>APFE030942758.1:3522-43929 GCA_000404065.3 Pinus taeda
CAATAAATAGGCCTTCGAGCCTCATTGTAACATAGTTCAGAGGCATGTAGCCACCACATCTCTTCTCAGAGATAAGCTACCATCGCCCTAGCTGGTTTATTTCCATTACTGTATGTAAGCATGTTTCAGTATTTTACATTAATGAAATGAAGTATTATTTCCGCTGCATATCTGTGTTTATGGTGATCTCTGTAATTTGTTGCGTTCTTGTTTAAGTCTGGATCACCCAAGCCCCCATATTTGCCTTTTTCTTTGTTGCTTTGATATAGTTTGTTCAACAAGATTTATTAATTTATCAAGTGATAATGATCATGTAATTCCCCTTGTATTGCTTCATTGGGACGTTTACTGAGTGTTCCTTTTCCTTTGATAGGCATGATATACATTGATACTCTCGAGGACAAGTGGCTATATAAGAGGGGGTAGAGTTCAAGCTAAAGTTGGCCTTTGCTTGCTTTGCATCCCTTGCCATTTTTTTGCATTTTAACATTTGGCTCATGCTTTTTCTTTTCTTACAGTTGCATCAACCTTGGATATATTCAACCTCTTCTCATAGCACAAGGTCAAAAGGGAATCAGTACAAGTGGCTGACAACAACCAATGAAAAAATGGCACAATGGACTTTGATGAATGATGATAAATGTTAATTATGATAACATGAAGCGCTACTATCATTGGAGCCTCCCATTTGTTCACCTCCTAGGCAGTGAAAGAAAGACCCTAAGGAAAGTGACATTGGACTAGAAACACATGATAACCACCAAGGTGAAGTTAGTGATCAAGTACACAGCCGACAGCAGTCTATAATCCAATGTCAAGCTGTGATCCATACTAGATAGTAGAATGCCTTAAACATTGAATTAAAGAACTTGAATGCAAAAACGGTTAAGTACCTTACAATAGATGACTCACCTTCATCGAATGAGGAGGTTAGATCAATGAATACACTGACCAAATCATGGATGAGAGGCATCTGAGGCTGGCTATATGTGGATCATGGTAGGGCTGCTGGCTGGCAAGCTGCAAAGTAGGAGACTTTTTTTTCCCTAGGGTTACCCATGTCTCTGGATGGGTAACATGGTCCTAATAAGTTCAGTTGTGCATTTGATACCTTCTTTAAATATAATTCTAAATAAAGATGTTGTGTACGGAAGCTATCATATAAATATCTGTGGACCATTGTTACAGTAAATTATATATTTTAAAATTATGGGTTGCCTTTAAAAAGTTGTGCCTTTCATTTGATCATTTAAATATTTTAATTTGTAATTTTGATTGTAATCATGCTTGTTCATAGTTTGGATTCATAACACCTAAAATTGATCATCTCTATTTAGTACATTAAGTTTATCAAGGGCTCGTACAGAATTAAAAAAGGCCTAACATTTGGAGCTTCTGGGAAAGAAGGGGAGACCATCCTACATACTCAATATTCATAAGCATGGTTGTTTTGCATTTCTATTAGTACATCAAGATCAGTGCCAAATTGGGGAAAACATGCCTGTTTGCGTAGTTTTTCAAGATTAATTGAAGGACAAACTGGAGCAGAGGAATATTTAGAAAATTGTTCAACACTAATAAAGATCTCAAAAAAAAGGAATTCCTTTGACATTGTTAGTGTTTACATACCGGAACAAAGGACAAGTGTCGAAAGAAAAAATGTGAAACATTATATTCTTCTTTAATCTTTGCTAATCTTAATTCTAAATTCCAACTGATATCTAGTTTTTAGTATCATGTTGAATTCTATAACCTAATTTTCATGTTTATATATTAGATTTCATAATCTATATATCATTTTGTCTTGTAATAAGTAGCTGCTTGATTTCAGCTTCTATCTGAACCAGTTTATTTTGTTTTATTTTTAAATTATTTTGAAAGTCTACTTATCAAAGAATAATCTTGCACCAGGTATGCCACCGACTATGGCATGTTCCATTTCTGTATTGCAGATTCAGAACTTGATTGGCAAGAAGGATCAGAACAGTACAAATTTATTGAGGAATGTTTAGCATCTGCTGACAGACAAAAGCAACCATGGCTTATCTTTATTTCACATCGAGTTCTTGGTTATTCCTCAAATTCATGGCTTGCCATTCATGGAGCTTTTGAAGAGCCAATGGGAAGAGAAACTTACCAAAAACTTTGGCAGAATTACAAGGTTGACATTGCTTTCTTTGGCCATGTTCACAACTATGAGAGATCATGCCCCATTTATCAAGTAAGTTGAATCCTCATTTATGTGTAGAGTTATTTGATATTGTGTTGATGCAAAGTTTGTTTCTAGTAATCAGGAATTATATCATTTCTGTTTGTGCATCCTCCTCTTTTTTCTGATAACTGAAGTTACTGAACATTTTTATCAAGAAAATTTTCCAGACATAACATTAGATTTTCAAATGCATTTTTATTCTTACAAGACTTTGGTTCTTGAGTCCATGGAGTTTTGTATGTGTAATTTGAACTAATAAAGATGATGGGTATGTTTTTTTGACATTCATATGTATTTGTTATCTGGATGGGTTCTGTTAAGGTTCTCTCCAATTATTTATGGTTCATATCCAGATTCCTTCAATTATACTAGAGTCTGAATACAAAATGGAAGATATCTAAAAACTATCTTTCTTTCATTTTTCTGTTCAAATATTGCAGAATTATTGTGTGAGTGAAGAAAAGTCTCAGTATTCAGGAACCTTTAACGCCACAATTCATGTAGTTGCGGGTGGCGGAGGTAGTCATCTTTCTGACTATACTTCTCTAAACACCACTTGGAGCATCTTCAAAGATCGAGATTTCGGCTTTGTGAAGCTGACTGCGTTTAACCATTCGGCATTGTTGTTTGAGTACAAGAGAAGTTCAGACGGGAAAGTGTATGATAAATTCTGGATTACAAGAGAGTACAAAGACATTCTTGGTTGTGACTCCATTGGTAACTGTCCATCTACTACTTTAGCTCAATAGACTGGAAAAGCAATCATAATGTTCTCACATGGAAGACGTAAATTGATGGATGTTAGTGGCCGTTGTTATTCTCAATTTTGTTTCGGCAGCTTGAATATGTTTGTTGTCTTTGCGTGGCTTCCAGACTTTGGGGTTCACAAAAGAAGGAAAAAAGATGTTGTACACCGTTCTTCTCAACTGGATTGTCCTGTTGGCTAAGGGCAGAGATTGTAATAAGATGTTATAATGATAATAAAGACATCCATTCTAGCATATTTTCTTGAGTGTAAGCTGTTTTTGGATTGTAGTTATCTAGCGACCTAGGTTTGTTTATTCAAGTGTTTTCTAACACTTTGGAAGAATATTGGAATTTTGAAATAGTTGTACTCTAGATTGGAGATTTTATAATGTTCAAAGTTGAAACTGTACAATATTTGTTCAAATGCTATTTATCTTAATACCAGTGAAAGTAGTAGTTTTATTGTAATGTCTACTACCAACTCTTGTATGATTGTAGAAACTCAAGCACCCAGAGATTGTCGTGTAATAAATGTTACTGCTGCAAACTACTGTTATCGATCTGAAAATAATAGTGTAAAGTAGCTGTTAATAGAAATAAAGAGATATTTGTGACAAACACATCAAAGCATAAAGCATTGGGTGCACTTGCGCACCCAATTGAATTGCTTTTGCAAATTAGGTCTTATTAATACTAATAAGTATTTTTAGCTCTTATTAAACATTAATGACCAATGATACAATAAAATAACCCCAGAACATATGACCATAACATTATCATTTTTCATTATAAAATTATGAGCTTATAAGCACTTAATTCATTTGTATCTGACTTTTATTTGCATAACAAAATTTTTGTGTTTAGACATGCAACATTAAAGCATTATTGGTAACAAATTTTGTCTCCAATCACCTTGCCACTTGACAAGTGCAATAAGTGTTTTGGAACTAGAGACCGTGACCAAACCTCTATAGTATCAATGAGACCAGTGATTTAGGTGTCATGGATCCAAAATCAAAGGATGGAGAGAGGAGTGGAAGAAAAACAAATTGTGGTCAAGAGAACATTGGTTGTATAACAACCTAATAGGTTTGCAAGCACCTGAAAGAAGATTGAATGTATACCAAAGGTGGAAGCAAAAGTTTTGCATTGATACAAGTTTTGGCAAGAAGCATCTCATCCTTGTTATATTTTAAAGAGGGCATGAAGGGACAAGTAAACCATTACCCAAGACACATACAAAGATAGATAAACACCAAGGGAAAACTTATAGAGGGTCTTTCATGATTTGATCCTTTCATTGAACTTAGAGGGAACTATATTTTCACTTGCGATACACATTATCAACCACAAACCCAAATCTTGGTGATCATCTAAATGTGTCTTTTGAAGACTCCCTACCCAAACACTTGAAAGAGATCATAAGCTGTACGGTATTGGGAAAGAGAAATGTGTATCTGAAATGGGAATGCGCTGAAAACGCAACCCCCAAAAAATCAGGAAATGGGGAAACACACATACATTCAAAAAATTATATTGAAAATTTGAAAGAAAACATTTAAGTTTTAACATTATAATTTAGAATACATATAAAAATTCATGAATAAATGAGCAATTGCCAAGGACCAAGGCCCAAGAAACATGCTACAACAAATGCCTACATGTTGTCGAAATCATTGTCTATATTGGGATCCTCGTTATCAATATCATCTTTAAAATAAGATTAGAAAAAGCTTAACATGCCAAATCCAGATTTGTTTGAGTGATGGGTACACTTTTATTGTAACACCCTCGTGGACCCTGTAGGCCATCCTACAGGTAGAAGAGGGCGTTACTATCACTGACTCGACCTCCTTAGTCCTGTCATGGAAATGGGGTCTTAAAAGTTCCTAATTGTTCAACTTTCTCCAATTTATCGATAGCTTTTTGATGATTTACTTTTTATCGAAAGTCGACTCCTGAATCAGAAGATATGGCCATTTAAATATTCATCCAATAACCATTTGCCACATAGCAGCCACGTGGTGCCCATGTGGCAACCCACATCACATGTCAAGTCCCTAGCTCTTGTGGCAACCAACGACACATGCCATGTCATTCTTTGTTTGGGGTGTACATGCCCATTCCCATAGTCTGCCATGTGGCCACTTTACATTATAATAATTCTTAGCCTCAATGCTCCATTCCCGGTCCACTGCACATACATGTAACAGACAACCTGGGGAGGAACA
This sequence comes from Pinus taeda, assembly GCA_000404065.3. NCBI lineage: Eukaryota > Viridiplantae > Streptophyta > Pinopsida > Pinales > Pinaceae > Pinus > Pinus taeda. Next base: position 8,713 of record APFE030942758.1, read on the forward strand.
AACTCTTTCACAATTTTTGATGGGAGTACTTCTCACCAACCTCGGCGTCTCCCCTTGTCATGCACACTATTGCCACGAGTTCCCTAAGGTTCGAGGCTTGGTTCTAGGCCGAGACGGAGATGGAAACTTGCCTATCTCGTGATGGAAAGTTCGTCATCTCTCTCGCCCCGCCCTAATCCCATTCATCAACCTCGTCACAAACTATTCACACTAGGGTGAGAACCGGAAATTCCACACATCACATACCAGAAACGACCCCTCCGTCATACCCTTAGGACTTAGAACAAGCTACATAGTTGCCAACACACACACACATGTGTGTGTGTGTGCGTGTGTGTGTTATTAAGAGGTGACATCTGCCCTCGATACTTGGGATTATGTGAATCCTAAGTTTATATATATATATATATATATCAAATGATGCTCTCGACACTTGGACAAAGCTATGCCAATCTTCTCCTGAGCTTTTATATATTATATATATATGATTATATATATATATATATCAAAGACCCACTTCGACACTTAGAATAACCCAACTATCTCTCTTGAGCTTGAATGGGAATTCAAACTCATCCCATCCATTACAACCAATATAGTCATGCATAAAAGAAAAGTTTGATTTCTTGCAGAGAATCCCACAACACAAAGCCTACTATCACTAGTCCAGTGGATGCAAGCATTTGACCAAGTAAACATAAATTTACGTATCTCTCATGCCCTAGAAATTAAACTGGATTCAAGCTCATTAATAAACACAAGAGTTAGCCATTCCTGTAATATTCCTAATGGAAATATTAAGTGATAATAGCCATAAATTTCTTACATGCAACAAAAGATACAAAAAACATTGTAGAAATATTAGCACACCACAATTTACTCCAAAAGAGATTGAGCCATTTTATTATATATCATGGTAGGAGTACAATAGGCAAGAACAAGTGCACTTGGGCTTGCCAAAGGTAAGGTAGACAAACCCTAGGTGAGAAGACAAGGTGCCCGGATGATGGGAAGTGACTCCTCCTCTATGCTCTGCACTGCCCTGAAAATCTGCACTGTTGGTTGGAAAGAGACCCCTGTTTGAGCCCTCTAGATTGCTCAGAAAATTACGCCAAATTTATCTTTGCCTCTCCTCAATAAAGCCAGAAAGACCCAGAAAGGGTTGGGCCTAGTTTTATTGACCACCTGAGATCCAAAATTTAAGCTCACCCCTCCCAACTGTCTGCCAAATGATTCTTCTGGTTTGGGGCACCAAAACTACTCCAAAAATTCTACAAAATTAGGAACAGACTTGAGGCTAGTCCACCAAAACCCAAAAATGATTTGGGTTAATTTGACTTCCCGGAATTACTCAAGTTTGGTGCTACGCCCTCCTTGACAGTTTCTGCATCGCCCCACAATTCAAACTACTGAATATATCAGAAATTCCTTCTTAATTAATTGTAGGATTTCCCTGCAAATTTCCTCCAAAAGATGGGAGTGAAATTCCTTCCAAAACCCGACACAAATAAGATGAATTCAACTGCACAAATTCTACCCAATAACACTTCCATGCATACTCTAAAATGGTGAGCTTGGATCTCCCAGGAGCAGTAAATTCCAACCCCGAAATTTTCCACAAATGTTGGTCCACTCTCAATTAAAGTTCTAAATTCACTGACCATAATTCCCCTTGAAACTCCTTCAACTCAGTGGTACGATTTTTTCCCCTGCGTCTTCTTGAAAGTTCGAACTAGCTAAAGCAAGCGCTGATATGTCCCACGAACTCCAGCAAATCTCTCCCCACTAAGTTCCTAATGTGACACTTGAAGTTCACCGAAGGTAGAGGTGGAATTCCCGCTTGGGAATTCCTTGTGCTAAACAACACTGGTTGACTTGGCTAAACAACTCAAGAAAACTTGTGTTCAAAAGTTAAATTATCAAAAGATATCGAATGGAGGCCTCCTTGCCATATTTATAGAAGTTGGTCATCTCTCTTGGTGGAACCCATTTTCCACTAACTCACACCCCTTTTTTCTATATCTTCATTCACAAGTGCGAATTATCCCCAAGGGTCGAATTTCCTCCTTTTCGTGTTCCCCACATTCCACCAAGGCTGAAATCTCCTATTCTCGTAAGTCCTCGTGCCTCCCATATCAAAATTGCTTCCCATACCTGAGTTTCAAAATTGTGCTATGCTTAGCACCATCTCAAGGATCTCCGCTAACCTCCTCACATGAAAATTAAAAATTGGGGATATTACTGGAAAATAATCTGGATTCAAGCTCATTAATAAACACAAGAGTTAGCCATTCCTCAATAAACGCACAACAAATCAACATTCCTCATCAGTCACACAATAAATCAACATTCCTTGCGATTCATACAAGAATAAGCATGCCTCACCATTGACATATAACAACACATTAAGCATTTGTATAGTATTTATATAAGGTTCACATACACAAGAACTCAAATAAGCACTTATCTTATAATTAGAAGTCCGGCAATTGAGGGTTGGGCTTCAACTCTCCACCCAACCTTAGATTCACTGCACTGTGAACTTTCTTATAGTCAATCACCCCCAACCTTAGATTGACTGCACTGTGAACTTTCTTATAGTCAATCACCCCCAAGCCAGATTCAGAGGTTGAGGAGTGCTCAAGGGAAATAACATCACTGCCAATTGAACATAGGGAATCTAGAGACTATACCACCTCCAACGACTAGCTAATATAGGGAATCAAGCTGCAATAGGTCATCTAAAGAAAATACATACTCCACCCTAATGATAATTCCCTCAATGGCTCCACCCTAAACCAAGAGTCCAGAGCTCACTGAGAATAACCAGACAATGCTACTTCTAGTGGCTCCACCCTAAACCGGAATCCAGAGCTCACTGAAAGTAACTATGAAGCCTACAACCAAGCTGCAATAAGAGGACTCCCTGGACACTATGTAGCAAGGAATCCAAAAGAACATGGTCTCCACCCAAACTGGGAATCCATAGGACCTTTTCCCTTCACCCGAGAGATGTCCACTTTATCCTTCCAATACTCAAAACTAGAAATGCACTACTCCTTGCCATTCCACAAGCAAATCCTTGCTCACCTTTTCCATGATCCAACAAAGGCATGATGCCCCCTCCCCTACTATTGTTTGAAGGCTTGCTCTTTCTCTTTGTAATTCCTCTCCCAACTCTTTCCCCTATGCTTCTTCTCACGCTGTTCCCTGCTCCTTTCTCTGCATGCCCCTATTTTTCCTACACGAGTCTTCTCTTTTTCATTCAGTATATGCTTCCCTAGAAAATTTCCCTCTCAAGTGTGTGTTGTTCTCTTCTTTTTCCCACATTGTCAATTCGATTGCTTACTTCCAATAGTTTCCTTGTCGACACAATCTCTTATCTTAAATGATCTCATCCTTTTGCTTGTGGACTTTCCCCAGTTGGATCATGGGCTTGTCCTCCCTCTTGGGGAAGCCCATACACTTCCTCTATTTTATAAATATGCAAGTCATCTCCATTAAATCCTACCATTCATCCCCATGAATATAATTAAATAATTATGTTCCTCCAATATCCCAAGCAACCTCCTCCTCAAAGCTCTGAAATCTGTGTCCCATCTCTCAACCATTTAATTGTGCTTATATTTCCATAATTTAATTACATCAATTATTTACAAGAGGGGATTTATTAAAAGGGCCATGACATTTACTAGGGTCATGCTAGAGGAGTTCAACAATCAATGCCACTAACATTAAGGTACATAGAGGGCTTGGTGTAGTTGACTAAATGCTAGTTCCATATCTTCATACACGACAAAATTCAATAGAAACATTGTAATCCACTCAATCCTGAAATCGTAAAAATTGTTTAAGTCTGCTGAATTTGGAGTGATATCTAAAATTCTTCTTTCTCCATATGAAGCCCAATAAGGTTGGAAACACTTTCAAACATCGAAAGTCAATTAATAGAAATATAAAAAATATAAGTAAAATACTTCTTTATATTTCATGTTTATCCTTTTACTTTAAGAATTTAACATTATCATTAATTACATAACATATTCTTGACATTACCATTAATTGCATAACATTACTAGGACTCTAGGTATGAATATTATGTTGCCCCATTCATAAATTACTATTTTTTTTTAAATAATTTGTTTTCAGCCCACATGTGTCACACAAGCATGCCATGTTGTCCCACACATGTCGTATGGATGCTAAAACACGATGTACAAACACTAAAACATGGGGTTTGGTTCCTAGAAAGTGAAACGTGTGGGGCATTTCAACTACATTTCAGGGTCTCCATACTGAAACATGACCAATACAAGAGGGGGGTCCCTCATTTCCTACAACTTACGAAATATTGTATTGAAATACCATACATACAATATGGCAAGATTGTATTTAAACTATATGATTGGATAATTATGGAATTGTCATTAATTACATCAACAACGTGTATTTGATCTTTACATGAAAAGAATTAGAGGATATCACAAGTCACAATGAAGGATGTTGAAATTTCACTTACACCCAATGTCTGGTCTATTGTTAGAGTAGAACACAAACACACTAGGAGTGTTCAACCAAAACAACTTTGCACAACAGAAATATAACAACAGTGAAACAATGAAGTACACAAATTTATAGATGGCCCAAAACTTGTTATTATTTGTCCTTCAATAAAACAAACATAGGGCTCTCGTACCAAGGATCATAGCCCTTTATGAAACCCAATACAAGACTAGTATATAACAATATACAACTAGGGCTTGAGGTAAGCTCCCTTTAACCTTCAATCTTCCCAAAACAACAAACAACAAATACTTGTCATGTTGTAGGAGTCCCTCACTTCCAACCCTTTCTTCCCTCTTGCCCTTGATGTCCCTGGTTGTCCTTTGCCTCATAAAACCATAGAGAAAGTACATTTTCTTCCTTTGTACCAACAACTACTCATAATCAATTTATTCCTTCAAATTCATTGCATATCCAGCCTTCTGAGCATGTTGTTCACATCTCCTTTAGTGAACAAACTTCACCATTATAACTCAGCAACCCATATTCCTCATAACAACAACCCTTTTAGCCCTACCTTGGCCTCTTCTTAGACCTGAGGTACTTCAACCTTGTTTCATAGGCCCATTGAGGTCTCTCAACCTCCTTTCCTCCTTGCGGCCTAGCTTAAAACAATTGTGGGCCTTTGTCTTATCAACTAATGCCTTTTTGGTCCTTTTATAGTCACTTGAGGCCTTTCAACCTACATCCATAGAAATGTAGGGCTTGGACCCTCTCTCAAGAAATGAATCAGAGTCAATAGTCCTCATTCTAGATGTCCTCGACCTTAGATAGAACTCGACAACATCAAGGACCCTTAACGTCAACCTCCTTTCCACCTTCTATTAAACTAGACTTTGGAGGAGTAACTCAACGTCCTTCACTAGTGAAGATTCACTTCCAAAACAAAACAAAAAAATACCTCTAAATCGTCCTCCACTTGTTGATCTGTGACTCCTTGTTGGCTTGGTGTTCTTACAAGATGAGTTGCTATCATGTGAGACTTTCTCCATTGGTCTTTAAAATTTATAGGCTCTTTAGTGTTTCCTCAAGAACCCATTTTGTCCATCCAAGCTGTCTTGCACAACAATTAGAATAAACAAATGATTTATTTGGGTTATAAGCTTATGACTTTGGGTTCAAAACCCATAGGCTTGGGTAGTTTTCCCAGCCAACTCCTTTTAGTGGGTCAAATCCCAACAATTCAAGTACCCATGACTTGTGGAAGTACCTCCCAAGCTACAATATTTTCAACAAAAGGAAATATATATTAAACCACGATGGTCCATTAATATCCAATTTATACACACCCATACTGACTACTTTATGTTAGGATGAAAAGTGCATGAGACACGAGAAGTGGTGGAAAAGGCGTCAAGTCATATTCTTGACTCTCTCAATTGTATTAATTTCAATGATATAATTATATAATACATGGGAAAAACCATCTCAATTGCTCTCATCATGGCACTTCATCAAAAGATAAAGTAGGAGAAAAGATAGGAATCTAGAAACATTTAGGATAACTATATCCTATAATGTGAAGTACACGTATTCTAGGACTTTATGATTGTATATCAGTAAGATGATAACATTCCCCGCTTCAATCATAAGTTTGAACAAAAATATCGACAACGTAGTAAACACCAATATTATCTCCAAAATTTCATGTTGAAACTTCTAAGATGAGCTTTAATGAATAATTGTCTGTAACACTACAAAATATGGATGTTTAACTCCAATATAATGAGAGATAACCAAGAGAAGTGAATCAACTGCAAGTTTGAAAAATCCTTGAAAATACCCGACAACTCAATCAAAAGAAAAGCTACAATGCAAAAGTATCCACCTTTCCTTTGCTTGGTCATATGACCATCTAGGTGAACACAATGTTCACAATATTTCTCTCAATTAGCATCCCAATTGTATATCTTGTGTGTGACTCAATTTCAAGATATTGAACCCCATCTAGAACTACTTGAGTCTCGAAGTCTAACATCTACAAATTATTGATGCTCATCTGGTGATTTTGATGACAACTATCTCGCCCATCTAGCGATTTTGATGTTTTTTTATTGCCAATACTTGGAGTCTGGTGACCCTCATCATTTGACCCCTTTGTCAGCTAAAAGGAGAGACAACATGCATTTTCATGTGGGTTACTCTTAACAAATTCCATGTGGTGGTATTTGGTCGATCATGAATGATCTTCATTCCATTCGATGGTTTTGGTTTGAGTTTCAACCTCAATTAGTGATATTTACGATGGTTTGAGTTTCAACCTCAACTATTTCAATTGCTCTTGGACGTCATGTTCAATTATGAGTGCACCCAATAAATACAATTAACTCAACTTTGATTTGATTTGAAACTTACAAAAGGAACTATATGGTATGTGCAATGCAACTTGATTAAGTAAATTTAAAAAAATATTTGTTGGCAAGTAATAATTGAGTTTCAGATACTCTACGATGTGTTGAGTTCATATACTTCTCATTTCATTATTAATTTGTTTTGGCCATTGCTAATGTGATCTACAACCTGAATGACAATTGTGTAATTACTTGTGCTTAATTCTAAATGACAATTGTGTAATTAGTTGTGCTTAATTATATTTGAATGACAATAATTGTATTTGAACTCCATTTGTGTTGCATTAAATGCTAAATTGCAATTGACACAAAAAAAAATGAGCAACATCCAAAATTCAAAAGAGTACACATCATTACAAGATCTAAAAGACAAAACAAAAAGTTGACATTTTATTAACACATTTAATAAATTAAGATTTTATATGAAATTCTTTTTTTTTAAATATTTTTTCATCTTTTACAATTTTAAAATATGCTTCTAAAAATATCCAAATATTAAAAAAAAAACATTTTTTTTTAAATATATAAAGAAAATCATAACAATTTCTTTTACTTTGTATATAAATGGGGATGCGAGTCAATATTAGCAAGATGAAAGTGGTGACTTTCTCTAACAAAAGAAATCATAATCAACATAAGTTCTACTTTGAAGGTAAAACTCTTGAAGAAGTAGCAGATTACAAATACCCTGGATTTGACTTCAATAAAAATCTAAGTTGGGAAAGTTGCAGAAAGAAGAGAACTTTAGGAGGTTGGAAAGTGTTTTATGCTTTTCAAAATAGGTGCAAAGAGGTAGAGTTATGGGAATCAAAACCCACCCAAACTCTTTTTGGGCTTTTAGTATTTTGATTGTTCTATATGGGTGTGAACTGTGGGCCAATAGTACCTCTGACTTATAGTGGAAACAAATTGAGAAAATCCAAAAGCGTTTGATTACAAACAAGTTCAGGAATAAAAGTTCAGTCCCTTATAGTATCATGCTGAGTGAAATGGGGGATGTCTCTATTGAAGCACTTGCTATGGTGCAACAAAGAAGATATTTAAAAAGAGTAGAGAAAAGAGTAGAGGACAGATGACCTAAGATTGTCTTCAATGACATTTTGTGCAAAAGAAAGAAGACTTGGATGTGGAAAAATATCAAATGGTTCAGTAAATGGGATATTTACCTAAACATGTGTCCCACAAATGGTAAAGAGATAAAAACTTTTGTTATTGATAAGTTCCACAAGTGTACTTGTAATAAAGGGATAGGGAGAAAGAAAAAGTATTATGTTGAAGAGTTCAATCCCACTTGAAATCATCACAAAAAAACGTACATAGGGGCCAATATATCATGAAAAGCCAAAATTATCATTTCCTAGTTAATAACTAACTCTCACAACCTTCATTGTGAAACTGGATGCTGGAAAAGAGCAAAAGAAATTTGGGAAGAAAGAGTATGTACTTCTTGCACTTACAGAAAGGTGGAAACATAATTTTTATTTTTATTTTAGAATGTGAAGTCTTCAAGGATAGTAGGGACAAATACACAAATACCCTAACAATGAGCTCTTGGGATACTTTATTCAATGAGGGGATAGTTGAGAAGTTGGGGGCATTAATCATTATGTTGAATAAGAGAAGGGTTGAAATGCAAAAATATGTTTGTTAGCTATTTTTAGCCTCGTGGATGTTATAAATAATTTATTTCTTTCTTTCTATTAAAGATTTGATAATATATACTAAAATTAAAACAAAAACAAAACAACTTTCATCATTCAATTTTCCCCACAAAAAATATCACCTCGGGCTCTCATGTGTTTTTTGAATTTAATTGTTTTGTGATGTAGGGTTGTATATTTAACTAGCCTAGATCCATCTTAATTCCAGATCTACCAAGAGCCAAGAGGGATCAAATTTCTTTTCACTCTAAAAGAGGTTTTCATCTCAGGAGATTTGATCCCTCTTGTCGCTTGGTAAATCAAGAGTTAAGATGGATCTAGGCTGATTTTATTATTATTATTTTTGTATGCTTGGTAGGTCTTTCCATTAATTTTCTATCAAAAGAGTACGTTACATCCATATTTCAAATGATTAGGTGGCCTCAACCTGCCCAGTGGGAAACTAGGTCTGTTAGCCACCTAACAACATGGTAATCCATATAGAAACAAAAAATAATAAGTCTTATTAGCCACACTATATATGTCTGAGTGTCTTTTCTCTTCCTACTATCTAGATAACTATAAACCTAACTAATAACATTCCTAGAAATTTGAAATTGCTGCATACAAAAAATTCAACAAGGGGCGCACTATCACTCTACTCATCATCAACTAAATCAATAGGAGCAATGTCCTTCACAGTAGAGCCTAGCCGCTCTATGTGAGGAATATGTGGGATGCGCTGCTCGATGCGGTTGAGGTGTCCATTTTAATGTCGCAATTGAAATTGGATCTTTTGAAACTCCTTGGTATAATCCGGGTGCCCATGGGATGACATATGCATGCTTGCTGGGAACTACACCAGGGCTTTAGCCAGAAGGCTCTTCATCATCAATATAAGTGGACCGTTTGCTTGTATTGGGTGGATCTTCTGCGAGTATGTCTAGGGTTAGAAACTAGTGTTTTCCACTCGTCCAAATCAATTTCCAAAATTTCCTCTTTTTGTTTAATATCCTCTTCCCATTATGCTATGAGTTGTCTAACCAGGGTCGAACTGCCCGAATGGTACACTTGGGCTGCTTCTTGGGTAATCCTAGATGCTGATTTACATGCATGCATAGTCCCCTTGGATGAGCTGGGCTGACTAGCCTGAGAAGGGGTCACTTTCCTCTATTTCCCGTGACTGTGAGCTTCCCGACCATTCCTTCCTTTACCAGAGGTGGCACAAACCATTTTGATGCACCTACAAGTCGAATAATTGACTTTTTATATATATGGAAGCCTACCTTAATAGAATCTAGACTCAAGAGCAAGAAATTATCAGGGGTCGCTCCAACCTTTGACATCTTCAAGACCTTCTTAATTCCCCTGCCACCTTCCGGGTCGATATTTAGCCCTCGCATGCGCACCGCCACCTCTCCAAGTGCTGCATGCATGTGAAGGATGGCCTTAAATTTCCTTGTGATCTTCATATTAGACAATGGGTTGAGACATACCCATTGATCCAGCTCACACCCCTATCATGGAAGACTGATTTTATTATTAATTATAATTATAATTATATTTTATTTTAGTTTTATATAATTTGGACCAAGTCAAAATTGTTTTATTGATAATTATCATTATTAATTATATTTGTATTTGTTTTCGTTTTAATTTAATTTTATTTTTTCATTTTGCATCAAGATCAAAAATTTTTAACATACATCACAGGAACATTTATGCCACTACAAATATCTTCCCCATACTTAAAAAGAAAAAATATCAATATACACAATATGGATCACAAAAGTCTCAATTCGGAGAACTTAAAAAATGTTATAAAACAAAATTAAAGTAAAATATTTATAAAATATTTTGATTTTGAATGAGTTATGGTTTTTGGGAAAGTAGTATTAATAAGTTATGATATTGGCCCATGATATTGTAACAAAGCCTATTCACAGGTTAATAATATCCATGGTAAATTGGGGGTGAATATCCATGGTTACGAATCTTGCTACATTGTAACCTTATTGCAAGTATTAAGTTCTAATTAAAAAAATCTTATAAATTAAATTAGAATAAAAAATTATAAAATATTTTGATTTTGAAATGATTCATGGGGTATTAGTCCCTAGTATTGTAACAAATCCTATTTAGAAGTTAATAATATCCATGGTAAAATAAGGGTGAATATTCATGGTTAAGAATCTTGTTATATTATAAGTATTAAATTTTTATGTGCTTATTAATTAAATTTAAATATCATTACAAAATCATTATTTTAACTTATATCATAAAATGAATCTTAATTTATAACCGTTATTTATATGTTATATATTTTAATGTGATATGTATATTATGATTGTATTTTATCTAAAATATTGTTTGTAATTTTATTTTTTTTTGTAAGCTGGGGCGGGACTCTCCAATTTACATGTCCATTATGTACCCCTCTACGAGGGAGGGGTAGCCTAAGATTTGAACCCAAGACTTCCGGTTCGGTGAGACTTCATTTCCACGGCCCTTGTCGCTTGAGCTACCCCATGTGGACATTGTTTGTAATTTTATTGATAAACACAAAATTACAATATAAAAAATTGAATTTAAAAAATGTTTACATCTTACATCTAGCATCTAACGTATAACACCTATACACCTCCCCTACCACTGGGTTGTAGAGCACCTCTCAACGCAATAAAGCATAACTCCAATTTTTTTAGATTACCTCTTTGCAAGGGATGCACTTTTCTTGAAATGCTTTGCCTTTTTTTTTATTAAATCTAGTAGTCTATACTATGGGATAACTAAAATGTGTAATTATCATATTCAACCGAGCCTGGGACAGGACATGGACGTGTGAATAAATCATGATCAAGATAAATCTGGGTTTCTTTTTGGATTGGCGTTAGTGGGAACACAACTTGTGATTCCACCGTTGGTATGTGTATCATTTATTTTGATGGCGTGCTTTGGGCGCAGGATTCCCCAAGGGAAGTTTTGGGGCTAAAAGCCCATATTTTGGTCAAATTTTGTAATCCAAGTGTAAAGACTCTACATTTTGTGGTCGCAGAGCGCATATGTGTTAAAGAGTCATAGGGTTGTCCGCCCTTATTTTGAAAATGCAATGTCAGTTGTAAAAGATCTACCCATGTTCCACGGACCATGGGATTGTATAAAAAGAGCTAAGCTCTAAGTAGTTAAAAAAGAGATGTGATGGAGAGAGTCATAGCCTTAGAGAAAGAAGTCTAAGTCTTGGGTTGTAGTGTAGGTAGAGGCTCTGTAGCTGAGTGCGCAGAGGCTTAGAGTAGAAGTCAGCAGCTGAGTGCGCGGACTCCTGCAGCTGTGTGCGCATGGTGGACAAAGTCTATAATACTTGAAAAATACCAATAAAAGAAGTTATTCTGCTATTATGTGTACTTGTTCTGTTAACGAGATTGAATATCTTGTGTATGAATTTCCTTTATTATGCTTATATGGTGCGTGAATGGCTATAGTTACAGTGAATAATTGAACACAATCACAAATATCTGCTTACGCGGTGATACCATTAAGTATTTGACAAGATAAGTGAATCATTTATGATAATAGAGGGATCTGCACAACACGCTGCTATAGCAACGCGAAAGTACTTGAGCCACAGGTTAAAGCTACGCGAAGGTCGATTGTGTACTTTCGCGAAGGTATTGAAAGCCAGAGTAGAGGGTTTGTCTTACAAGCCCTAGAGTGAGATCACCTGCGCAAAGGCAAGGATAGAAGAGATAAAACAACATCACAACCATCTCAAGCGTGCAGATTGAGAACCCTGATATAACTGTGCTGGTGAAAACAAAACAAGTGAACATTGGTACAAAAGCAGAACCCAAATTCGCAAATATTGGAGACTAAAGGGATGACATGACGGTGGATAAGGTCATTGAATTACTCCGCGAATATCAGGACTTATTCCCTACCAAGTTTATGGATTTGAAAGGAATAATCAAAGATCTAGGAGTGATGAATATCATGTTAAAACTTGACACGAAGCTAGTTAAGCAGAGGCCTTACCGCCTAAATCCGAAATACAAGGAGAAGGTCCACTTAAAGCTAGACAAAATGCTAGCAGCAAGCATCATTGAGCCTGTGGAAGAATCCGATTAGGTAAGCCTAATGGTGGTGCAAGAGAAGAAGCAAAAGGATGAGATAAGGATATGCATGGATCTCATAAAACTAAATGATGCTTGTGTGCATGATCCTTTCTCAACTCTGTTGACGAATGAAGTGTTGGACAATATAGGTGGCCATGAAGCATATTCCTTCACTGATGGGTTCTCTGGGTACCACCAAATCAAAATCGCGCTGGAGGATAGGAGCAAGACAAACTTCACGACTGAGTGGGGTTGTTTTCAATATACTGTAATGCCATTTGGATTTAAGAATGCACCTGCAATCTTCTCACGCATGGTTGTTGCAACATTCAAGGAATTTATTCATAAGTTCCTGGAGATATATTTTGATGACTGGACTGTGTTTGGGCTGGTCAAGCACCATGTAGCAATCTTGCATTTGGTGTTGGATACTTATTGAAGATACCAGATCACGCTCAATCTCAAGAAGTGTTTGTTCTGCGCTCCTTTTGGGAACCTATTGGGGCATGTGGTTTGTAGACAAGGACTGATGGTAGACCCTGCGAAGATCACGATGATATTGAACTTGGAAGCATCGAGGAGTGTGAAACAATTGAGCGCTACTCTGGGATATACGGGATATTACAAGAAGTTTATCAAAAGCTATGCATAGATCACCGTGCCGATGGAGAAATTGTTGAAGAAGGATGTCACGTTCTACTGGAATGATGAATGTAAGAAAATCTTGGATATATTGAAAGAAAAGATGGTTACCGCATTGATCCTAGTCTTCCTGGACTAGAAGAAATAGTTTCATGTACATGTCGACGCGTCATGTATAACGTTGGGGGCAATACTAACATAGGATGGTGGAGAAGGCTTGGACCACCCTATCTCTTTCTCAAGCCACAGATTATCCAAAGCAACGAAGAACTATTCTACCACTGAATGCGAGGGGCTAGCTATGGTGTATGCGCTCCAGAAGTATCGACACTACTTGCTAGGAGGCCACTTTAAGCTGTATACGGATCACTCTGCGTTGAAGTACTTGGTCAATAAGCCTATGTTGGGGGGGCGAATATGCATATGACTTTTATTGTTCCAAGAGTATGACTTTGAAGTTGTTGTGAAGCCTGGATGATTGAACATGGGACTAAACCATCTGTCGCGCATTGAAACAGGGGAGGAACCTACTATCTTGGAAGAAGGGTTTCCTGATGCGCAGCTATTTGCAGTATGTGTCATGGATGGTCATTTCGAGGATTTAATACACTTCCTAACAACAGGAACTGCACCAGAAGGATACTTTGTCCAGCAAAAAGGGGAATTAGTGGTGTGCACCACAGATTTCTCTGTCATTGTTGGGCATCTATACAAGATGGGGACTAATGAGATATTACAACAATATGTACCTGAGTTTGAACGAAGTAGCATCCTCGTGGATGCTCATGGGGGCACCGTGGGAGGAAATTTTGCAGGGAGAGCAACCGCGCAGAAGATTCTACGTGCTGGGTTGCAATGGCCAACCCTTCATTAGGATTCAAAATCATATTGCAAGGCATGTGATGTATGTCAAAGAACAAGTAGGCCACCATGGAGGGATGAAATGCCTTTGAATCCATAAATGACGTTGCAACCTTTCGAGAAGTGGGCAATATATTTTGTAGGACCCATTTAACCACAAGGGAAGACAGGGGCGAGGTACATTATCACTGCGACGGAGTATTTGACTCGTTGGGAAAAAGCACAATCGTGAAGGATTGCATGGACATGACAACTGCGAAGTTCCTATTTTAGCATGTACTGACTCGATTTGGATGTCCACGGATCTTGATGGGTGATCGTTGTTGAAAAATGTGCAACAAGAAATGCTAAATTTAGAATGTGCTAAAAATAAGACTCCTAAAAAAGCATGTCTAAAAATAGCAGTTTGGCTAGTGAGGTCATTGGCCACCTATGGTGAGAGGTGAAACTGCTAAAAATAGAAAGTTCTAAAAATAGCATTTTTGGGTCCCTTCCTATTTATCACAGTCCCTAGTCTATCTATAGGAAGTAAAATTAATTTTGGTCATACCAACAGTTTGAAATATTAATTAATTAATCTCCAAGAGTTAATTAGTTAAGGAAAAGCAAACTTGAAGTCTTTTTGAGAACATGCAATTATTTCTCCACTAATTGGGGAATGTTTCCTTGATTTTCTCCACTGATTGAGGAATTAAGGATGAGTTCTATATTGAGAGAATCAGTTGACTTAGTTATAACTAGTCAAGTCCAGTTAAATTATTTTAACAAGTTGTTAAAATAATAAAATATAATTTGTTAATGCTTGCATTCATGTGACAACTATTATTTTAGATAAGTGAGGATTCACTCATGGATAACTGTTGCATGTCAGTTCTGTCATAGACCCAGTTGAAATCAGATGTGGGACAATGTACTATAAGATTCTTGGATATTTCTAGTAAGTATTCCTTGCATGGAGAAGGATCTATTATAGGAGATTGGAGGACTTGTGGCCTATATATTGAGGCCTAGGTAGTCCATGATTTTCATCTTTTGATTGAAGATCGTCAGAGTTCAGAGAGAGCATGATAGCTATTGAGCTGGTTCTTTTTGTATTGTGAAGAGGATTTCCACTTGATTGATAATACAGTGTTTGGGGTTTACGCTGGTGCTTTCCCCGGTGATATATTCTGTGTTATGTGTGATCGATTTCTCTTGATCAGTTATGCATGTTTCTACTTGATGTTGTTCATGAATTCGATTATGCTTCCGCTTAATGTTTTGTAGAAGTAGAACAAGTATTATGCTTTAGGACATTGCATATATCGGTTTTTTCTATAGGTGAAATTTCTACATGGTATTAGAGCTAGCTGATTTGTAGAGAAAATTCTACATGGTATCAGAGCTAGCTTATTTGTATAAAAATTCTACAAAGTTCTACAATCGTGGTACGCACTTCCTGAATGAGACGATCAGTGCACTAACAGAGGAATTTCAGGTGTATCACCAAAAGAGCATACCTTCTCACCCACAGGCTAACGAGACAGTGGAGGCATTCAACAAAGTGCTTGAAAATGCATTGACCAAGGTTTACAATGCTCAGCGAAGTGATTAGGACCTACGCATACCTGCAGTATTGTGGGCTTATCGAACAACATGCAAAAAGATGATGGGACAAACTCCTTTTAGGCTTGTCTATGGTGTGGAAGCTGTAATGCCAATGGAATACATCACGCCTAGTCTACGCATAGTAGTGCTCATAGGTATGACAGATCGTGGAGCGTTGGAAGAAAGGCTCGCGCAGCTGGATGAGCTCGAAGAAGAAATAGTTTTGGCTAGATTTCACCAGCGGGTCGAAAAGCAACGTGAAAAGGAATGGTATGATCGACACATCAAGTTGTACACATTTAGGGTAAACGATTTTGTTTTATTGTATGATAGTAAGTTTGATAAATTCCCTGGAAAATTTAAGATGCATTGGTTAGGGCCTTATGTTATTAAGAAGATTATCGACGGAGGAGCGGTATAGCTAGTCAAGTTAAATGGAGAACTCTTCACAGGAAAGGTGAATGGCAGTTTCTTGAAGCCATACATCGGAGGTTTGGCCATGTGACTAAATGAAAGTAGCACAGTCTCAGCGCTCTAGGCAACTGAAAGGAGGCGCTAGACTACAAACTACACTGCGCGGGTTGGGGAGTTGCGCGATTTCAGGATTGCACGAAGCAGGGAAGTGTCACAGGGTTTGCAACAATGCGAAGATAGCTGCACTACTCGTGGAAATAACACGCAGGTCCGCTGGAAAGTGACCATAAAATTCATTATTCATGATTTGATGGTCAAATTGTGGCCAAATGGAGTGGGCGGCAAGCATTTAAGGCAAAATTTATGGATTAGATTCTTGAAAATATGTTTCCAATCTAGCATTAATGGGTCGAATGTGGTGGGAACGGTCGGATTTGAATTCAAAAGGCCCTATAAATTGCAGGTGGTTGTCCAGCGAAAAACACTTGGCATTTTGAAAATTCAGTTGTTACGCTATCAGGTGTGTATGCACTGTGCATATTTTGAGGCTTTGAGAGCAAGTTCAACGTTTGAGAGATTGTCGAAGGAGACGCAGGACCTCCTAAATAGAATGATGTCGACACCTGTTGAAGCAGTGCAGGAAATTGAGGTAGTAGAAGTTGCCCCAGAGAGTGCCGACGTGGTAGTCGAAGTCCCTAAATCGCCCAGGACACTGAGACCAAAGAAGGATAAGTAAACTATTCTACGAGTGTGCATCTCACCAAGAAACCCACAAAGGACCAAGCTCACTTTGCAGGAAAAGGGGAAGGCCATTAATCTGGAGGCTGACGAGGAAGAATCTGAAGAAAATCTAGCGGATGAGGAGGATTTGGAAATGGAAGTTGAAACCTAGGGTGCGGACCCTATTACCAAGTTACCAACATGCAAGGGCAAAGCCAAGGTGCCAAAGGACATAGACGAGACCAAGAGCTCCTTGCAAACTCTGTTGCTCTTGGATGACATTGCTTTTTCAGGGCCGCACTTAGCGCGGGTTCCTGTACTAAAGTTCGAAGATTGGGACCTTGCAGATCATGAGAAATTCCTGAATTTAGCGACTGAGCAACTGATGTGCCAACGAATTGACACAATTGCTAGAACGATTGAATTAGAGCTGCGGACATGGCTCAAGGGTGTAGAGAAAGTCAGGTTGTTCAACTTGCTTTGGTACTGCATTACCACTGCGCCCCAATGGCTGTCTTCGTCATCAGGTAGCTGCTCTTCTTGGTGCATGATGGGTGTTTGTGGTTGGAGGAGCCCATTCCCATCATAGACCACTTGATCCATCAGATCACAAGGCTGCCTTACTCAGGGGAGGATCCAACCAATATATCATAAGGAAAAGGTGGTGAGTTGGCTCTCGCGGAAGCTATGAAGAAGAAATTCAAGTTGGAGAAGAAGAAACGGGGATATGCCATCTCCAACATTAAAAAACCTATAGTCAAGGTAGCAACACAAATATTAGTAGGGAAGGTGATGCGGAAGTGTTGCACGGATGAGGTACCCATGCTTGTGACTGCACTAGTAGCCCAATGTGCTAAAGGAGTCCAATTCAACTGGACGAATTATCTATGCGGCGAGTCCCTTGAGAACTATCGCGAGGCAAAGGATCAAGGTAAGACGTTCCACTACTCATGGCTCTTGTTGTTGATCGTACTGGTGGCATGGGAGCTGCTAGAAGACAGTGAATTCCCTTCGGTTGCACCAGACCTTCCAGAGGCAACGAAGTATTCTTCGCTGTGGGAAAACAAGGACACATAACCCGTAAAATAAAGCAAGACCTTTTGGATCTTAATGGATATGAGTATTCGAAGGGGGATTAGTCGCAAGTCGTTGTTGTCATTCACAGTATATGCTAGTTTGTAGAGCTTTGCAGATTTCAAAGCATATTTTCACCATGTCTGTATCAGGTGTGAAAGGACCCCACGAAGGAATGACATAGCTTACCTTATCTGGCAATAGATGATGTTATCTTTGAAGTCCTTGAGTCTTGGCTGCCAGAGTGGTGCACTGCAACAGGCTCCGCAGTGGAAACGGACAAGTCTGCCACGCAGCCTAAAAAGGAAGAAAGCTCAGAATGGCATAGTTGGCTAAGAAACGCAGAAAAGAGGAAGTAGAGGCTAAGACCCAGGCAACATGTGATGCCGCGAAATTTTCAAAACAACAAAAGATATGAGGAGAAGAGCGTGAAGGACAGAAGTCGCCTTTGCCTGGAGCTAAGGCAAAAACAGAGGAGCCGACGGAACAAGGTAGCGCGGACCCACAAACGACGTCCACCCAACTCAAGCATCAGCAACCGAAAGAGAAGGAAGTATCACGGAAGAAAACCAAGGCTTCAAAGACATCCTTGGGCCCAATCACCCTCACTGAGGAGGATTTGCATGATATTGGAGAAAAGGTGAGGGATGTCACCACAGAGGCCCTCCAACAATTCGAAGAGAAACAACAATTGGTATTAATGGCTCACCGAATAAAGCTACAAGAGTTGTAGGCTCACACTCCATAGGCTGGCATAGTGTCCACCAGCCTTGCAATCGGAACTTTAGCTGCTATGGAGATGTTGTGCACAAGGGTGACCAATGCAATACTGATACCAGATGGGGCACTTACTATAGAAAATGAGGCCAACTGGCCCTTGAGCAGCAGCTTGAAAGGGGTGGGATTGAATATGGTCGTGCTCCCTCGAGAGACGCTCCACCTCTTGTAGAATGGAGTCACCACTGTACTTAGGGCCCGGGAGAGTCGCGCTCTGTAGGTGACGAATGAGCAGTGAATCAATATCGAGCAGTTGGGCCTAAAGCGCAATGAGGCAGTGGAACATAATAAGAAAATCATGCAGGTAGTGGAGGAAGCCTACCGAATGGTCCTGGAGTTGGACATTCAGGTAGAAGAACCGGTTGAGGCGTGTGTCCGCAAGTTGGCCATGGGGGTGCATGACACTCGGATAGAGATGGCTAGGATTTAGCTGGAAATGAACCTGCAGATCCAGAATTGCAGTTGAGGGCTCAACCTTAAACTCTGCCAGAAGTCAGGGAACATCATGCCACCATTGTTACAACAACAATAGCGACAGTCGATAGTGCAGTAGTAGACTGCACACGACTATTTGAACAGTCATTCGAGGTCCTAACCACCCTGCAGGAGGACCCGAATGTAGAGCGCCTAGAGACAGAGGCACGCAAGCTACAACAAAGATATGACGAGGTCAAAGGGACCACGCAAACGGTCGCCCTTACACAAAGGCTCGCACAGATGCAGGAAGCAAAGGCGCTTAAGGAACAGGTGGATGCCGCTTGGCACAAAGAAGCGATCCTAAAAGAGCGCCTACAATCATGGATAGACGAGGCATATACGATCACAAATTCCATTGAAGTAAAGCTTACGACACTGCAGGCAACTCAACAAAAGATTCATGGTGGAAATTCAGCGACATTCACCGAGCAGAGAGTGGAAGAAGTCCAGCAGGTGGTCGCACAATGTGCTGCCGAGGTTGGCGGTCATACAAACGAAGTTGGGAGGTCTTCATGCTAAGATTTGTGTGCCTGTAGAGTGACTTGAGGGCAAGCCACGATGTTTGTGTTGGGGACCTATTGAGCACGAGATCCCCCAAGGGTAGTTTTGGGGATAAAAGCCCATATTTTGGTCAAATTTTTTAATCCAAGTGTAAATACTCCACATTTTTTGGTCGCGGAGCGCATAGGTGTTAAAGAGTCATAGGGTTGTCCACCCTTATTTTGGAAATATAATGTTGGTTGTAAAAGATCTACCCATGGTCCACGAACCATGGGATTGTATAAAAAGAGCTAAGCTCCAAGTAATTCAAAAAGAGATACGACGGAGAGAGCCATAGCCTTAGAGCAAGAAGTCTAAATCTTGGGTTGTAGTGTAGGTAGAGGCTCTGCAGCTGAGTTCGCAGAGGCCTAGAATAGAAGACCACAGCTGAGTGCACAGATCCCTGCAGTTGTGTGCGTAGGGTGGACAGAGTCTGTAATACTTGAAAGATATCAATAAAAGAAGTTATTCTGCTATTTCTGTGTATTTGTTCTGTTAATGGGTTTGAATATCTTGTGTATGAATTTCCTTTATTATGCTTATATGGTGCGTGAATGACTGTAGTTACATTGAATAATTGAATGCAATCATGAATATCTGCTTACATGCTGATAAAATTAAGTATTTGGCAAGATAAGTGAATCACTTAGGATAATAGAGGGATCTGCATGGCACGCTGTTATAGCAGCACGAAAGCACCTGACCCACAAGTTAAAGTTGTGCGAAGTTTGATCGAGTACTTTTGCGAAGGTATTGAAAGCCAGAATAGAGGGTTTGTCTTACAAGCCCTAAAGTGAGATCACTTGCGTGAAAGCAGGGATAGAAGAGATAAAACAACATCACAACCATCTCAAGGGTGTGGAAACTTGGTTCCAACATCCCCCCATAATGCTTCAAGTGATACTTCGGTGTGCGTTACGCGGGCTGATGCTGAAAGGGCCAGTAGTGTAGGGATTTGTTTGGTTAACTAATGTTGAACCTAGGTCAGGCCCCCTCAAGCTAACAATGTGAGAGTAGAATTTGATTTTTTTTTTTTTAATTTCCCGTAATAGGCTTACTCTAGGCGGGGTTGACCTACCTGTTAGATACAAGAAAAATATTTCTACCAATGGGATGTTACTATAGGAAGGGCTAACTCTCTTTTGGATAGAAGAACAATTTTTCTACCAATGGGATGTTTTCAACCAAATTGTGCGAGGCTCGCTACCTCTTAAGGATAGTTTAATCCAACTTTCATCCTCAAGCTCTCTCATAAATATTGAACCTAAAACTTGGTAGGGACTAAACCCCACATAAACCAACTAATCTACATCTCATAGGCGAGACTTGAACACAATAGATATTAAACAAACCTTCTACATAGGTGTAAACTCCATCAACAACAAATCAATTTCACTTCTTCTTTATTGTGTCCCCTCAACATTCGGATCCAACTTCAATGGATTTAAATCAAGGGTTCAATGCAATGTGAATCTCTTTCAATAGCCATACATTGATTACTTTGTAATATTTACAGTTGTGTTAACAATTAGAAGATCCAACACCAAAACAGTCGATGATAATTCCTGCAATACTCAATCACTGACCAAAATGGCATGGCATCTACAGGTTGGATGAGTACATATGTTGAATGCAAAACAAGTTCTCAACCTAGAAAGAAAGTACTTTGTGAGCTTTCAAACTAGTAGAAATAATCTTGGGTGAAGTTATGGTATCGTATTGGGATTTGAAACTGTAGATGATAAACTTGTTTTTGGTTCAACTCATGTGTTGGTAATATATGATCGAGACAGGCTCTTTGCTACATTCATATCAAACATGACCCAAGAAATTATAGCGTTGTTTTTGGAGGTTTTCTGGATATATTTTTTGGTCAAATTTTCCAAGAGTCTTGTAACGATTTGTTAGAATCACAAGTTTGAGTTGAAAACTCTCCACAATCCGAATGATCCAAGGTTTTTTAAAGTGTTCTAGGGGATTTTTAGATGTTGAATCCTTATATAGAATAAAAACAACATTTTAAATAACAAAATATTTGATTTTTTTTTTTGTGTGCCGAAAACTTCAAAATGTATAATAGTTAAACACCATTTAAAGTGGTTGTGCAAGCTCAATCTTGGGACTTCCGAATAGATAAATAATTTTCTTATGCACAAAAACAATGCTCTTGAGGTTGATCTCCCTTTAGTGGATGTGTGGGCCATCAAATGGAGCAACCAACATGCCTAAGTGCAACCAGTGGATGGGTGGCAATCTACAGGGGTATCCTTGTGGGAAGATTGTTGGGCATACTAATGGAAAATCATTTTTATAATTTTTAGAAGAACTCTTAGATAGCAAAGATAATTTATCTATTTGAGATTGCAATTGTTATTCTTCTTATTTTTACATTAAATCAGAGTTGTGGCTTATTTGGATTGTGTATAATATTATTTGTCATCTATCGCAATGGTTTCAGAGTGAAAAATAAGAGAAAACAATCTATAGGGTCATTTTTATCGTGTAGTCTAATTAATAGAAAAAGCGCCTTTTTTAGGGCTTTTTATATGGTTAATTCTAACAAAAATTTGACAAAGATATTTAGAACTTGAGTTTAAGTTGTTTATAATTCAAGCTCACTAGGGGTTTTTCAGGATGCTAAATCCATTTGTCCTTTCAAAAAGTATTTTAAACAAAAAAAAATCACAATCTTACTTGAAACTGTATCACCGAATTTTGGTTAAAAATACTATTTCATCTATAGGTTAGACTACGCCCATTTTTATCGATAGGTCCTATTTTGAAGAATAGAGTTTGAGACCTTTTGGGGCCATTTTGAGACATTGAATGACATTTTTTTATTCAAAACTTTCATGCATTAGTGTCGGATCTTGGGATGTTGTTCTATACTTAGAGGACTTTTCAATGATGCAAGAATCACATCAATTAGAGTTTGCATGCAAAAGTTATGTGTCTCACAAGCTGATCTACCATGTTTGACCACCATGGTGCAAATGGATGCTACAACAGCCTCCATTATTGATGCATGGGATAGCCATGTGTGGGCTATAAAGAAGACTCTAGAAGGCTCAAATTTGTAACTCTAGTTGAATGTTTAATAACCCAAACCTTAACACTAGTTATAAAATAGGCCACTAGGAGGAGTAGGGGTCATACTCCATGTTATTGTATTTTGTTCCATAGAAAGTAGAGAAACTAGGAGTGGGAAATTAGAGAGAATAACATTTAACATTTTGTACTGGACTTACAAGTTGTAGGTCTCAAGTAACTCCAAAGAGAGTATATCTTCTTTTGTGCATGCACATTTTCCATAATAGAGAAAATGAAGCAAAGAAACCTCACCTTCAACTAGGTTTTTTCTCATAAGGGTTTCCTAAGGTAAATATTTTGTCTATTGTGGACGATGTGTGTATTCTTTCCATTTTTTATGTCTCAAAATTTAGTGGATTTAATTAATTAAGTAGGAATTTTAACTAATTAAAATATCTTAAATCTAAAGAAAAAATAATAGTAAAGATTATAGTAATATTATCAAATTTATTTTGATGAATTGTTCTAGTGGAATATCCATTGTAGTTTATAGGTCATATTGATATTAGAGTAGGTTTCTTTGGGGAACCTCGTGAGAAGTTACAAGGGATCTAGAACCAATTTAAGCATAAAGTCATAGAACCCTAGCCATGGTCGATGAGTCTATTCACAATAACAGTTCCTATGATCTAGAAAAAGAGATATTTGTGAGGTTGGAAATATAGGTCACTAATATCAACCACAATATGAACCTCCTTATGGTATCTCTAACAAATAAGCTTATAATCAAATGAAGATGGAGGTTCCAAATCAAAGGTCAAATTAGAGGGGAAATTGAGGGATCATGAAGATCCAAAAAAGGAGCCAACAAAAGAACCTAAAAAAAGAGTAGGCGAGTTCAAGTGCCATTACCCATTCACAATCCATGTTCAAGATGAAAGAAAAGGTTGACATAAACCCATACCAAGGTGAGATCAAAGCTTTAAAATGGAATCACTAATTGCAACAATTAGAAGTGTATTTTAGTATATATCATATCGATTAAGAGTGGAAAATATCATTTGTTAGACTAAAGTTATACTAATGAACTTGGTGGAAAATCCATATGGATACACTTAGGTTGGAGAGTGATCCTCAAGTACTAAGTGGGAGGACTTTGAAACCCTCATAAGGTCCCAATTATATCCTATTAGGTATGTAGAGGACTAGTAGATCTATTGGAACTACATCAAACATATGCATAGGAAGATTATACAAGAGTACACCACTGAATTCAGGAAAATGGCCATCATGTTGGGTATCTCTCCCAAGAGCCCAAATGTACTCTTCAAGAATCTGGGGGGTCTATACAACCATCTATGAAAATAAGTTATGTTGTTCAAATCAAGAAAAATATGCGAGGCTTATGTATAGGTATAGTATCTAGAAAGCATAGGCCAAGAGAATGGGAAATCAAGTGGTTTAAAGCAAAAAGAGCACCATGAAGATTCTAAAGAAGGGAATAAAAAATGGAAAAGAGGAAAGGATAAGAAGACAACAACCTCTACACATAAGTGCAAATATCCATGCAATCACTACAACCATTGCAACATTTATGATCACACTAAAGAGGAGCAATGGAAAGTTCTTCTAGAGTTGAACCTAAAGAATTAGAAGAAATATCGGGAAAAAATTCTAGCCATATATTTGAGAAATCAGGTGGAACAAAATGCAGATGAAAATGAGAAGATTGTCTACACTTCAATCGAGAAGGAGGCAAATTTCAGTAGCCTTCATCATCGAGAAGATAAGGATATGACTAAACTTTTCCAAATTAAGATTCAAGTTAAGAAGGCTAATGATAGATGCCCTGTTGGACTCAAGTTCACATGCAAATCTCATAGTAGTGGATCTAGTCAATAAACTTGGATTAAAGGTTTGTGGTCATGCTAGCTCATATCCATTGGGATGAGTAAATAATGGTGCAAAGATTAAGGTAACAAAACAGTGCAAGATAAAATTTTCTATAAATGTTGATTATATTTGTGAAGTATAATTGCATGTAATACCATTTGATGTATGTGGAATCACATTGTGAATCCCTACATGTATCTACATAATGAAATTTTTATGTAGAGAGCCAACCAATACCACTTCATAAAGAATGGGAAATTAGTCATCAACAACATGCATAAAAGAACGTCCAAGATTTCACTAATAAGTGTCAACCAAGCAAAGAAGTTGATTAGTTCAATTAAAAGGTATGTTTTTCTTTTCTTAAGAGAAAATTAGTATGGTGAATACTCAATAAGGGCAAGGGCATCCCAGGAGGGCTATAATAAAGAGAAAAGATAACATCTAGAAGGGTGGCTACAAGCATACATGGGATTGTTCGAAGATCCTAAAGGGTTACCACCCATGATTGAAGTGGAGGACAAAATACAATTGTTTCCAGACCCTCCATTGTTGAACATTCTTTCATTTTTAGCAACATCAAGGCCTACCATAGGTATGGAAATGATCATGGATTAATGAAAAAGTGTCCTATGTGAAATAAGGTTTGGAATTGGGATGAAAATTTTCTCTTGTTTCCAATCTAGAATAGCATCTTGAAATTCCAATATATGCCTATAAATTTTGTATTCAATGGCCGCCTTATTATCTTCAAATTTAGATGTTAAAACATCCAACTCTTGATTGGTTTGAATCTTCACAGATAAACCTACAAACATCACTTCAAAATTTGGACTATCTTCAAAGTGTTATTTTTAATTGGGATATTTGATAGCTTCTTCAATGGATGAGACTAGAAATTGAACCTTTTGCAAATTTGAGCTTAAAATGGATTGCTTTCCATCTTCAACAGGGGCAATGAAAACATCCTTTTCATGATTTGCTTTATTTTCTTCAAACTTAGGCCAACAACTTCCTTCATCAAAATCAGGATTGTTTTCCTCAAAAGATGATTCATTATCCTCTAGTAGTAGGTTGGAAGTGTCTCCTTTCCTAATTTCTTTTTCATTGTCCATCATAGGGCTAAAAAATTCACTTTCTTGGTTAGGTCCATTGTCTTCAATAATTGCCTTTCTTGGAAATTTTGATTTCTTTTCCTCTAATGGAAGGATCAAGGCCCTTCACAATAATCCTTTTCCATTCATAGGATTTTATAATGTCTTGGATAATAGGGAGCCATTAGTCATCATTATAGTTGCAATGTGCACAAAACGCTTCTAGAATATATGCAAATGAGGCAAATATTCCTTTTGCCAAAATTGTTGAACTAAACCCTTGCAATTTATTTTCATACCAAGTGCAAAAACTTCATTATAGTGTCCTTATGAAAGAGAGATTTGTTGTAATCACCGTGTTTGTCGAATCTTGGAATCTCTTTGAAGTCTACATATGGATGCTTACAGGAAAAATGTTTGGTTTTTGAGAAATCAATTAGACCATACCATTGTGCTATCCATTGAGGACGTTATATTTTTTCTTCAATTGTAAAACTTCAAAGTAAGATTGAAAAATAAAAATATTCAAAAGATGTTGATCATACCTTACAAAAATTATTTGGAGTTGCCAAAATGAACTTGCTTCAAAAGTTAAATTAGCCCGTTGGCTAATCAAGGAAAATCATTAAATCATGGCTCCACTAGAAGGGATTCCTCCAAGAGGAAATCTTACAGCCAAAATATTTCTATGGTATGAAATAGAATCAAAACTCTTACTTACCCCAAATCAATAGAGGACATCATATGAGAAGAGTCTCTAGAGGTCCTCCTTCCAGGTGAAAAAACTTCCCTTCAAATGGATAGTCTTTAATAGCCTTGTGGTCATATTGAGTAATCATAATGATGCCTTTAATGATATAGAAGAAACAAAAATGTTTAAGTAAAACACATTCACCACATAGATATTAAGCCCTTAACACCAAAAATTCTATAATAAAGATATTTCCATTAAGCTCCAAGGAGGGGAGTGCTCTCAAAATCCAATAATGAATAAGAACGAGGAAGCTCCTGTCTATTTATAGGGTGACATATAGCTTCCTTTACAATAAGATATCATTATTTGGTAAAATTTCTTGGATATATCTTAAGCAAGCTGATTATAAATAACTCCTAAAATCAAGTAAACTAACACATCATTAAAATAAAGTGGTCAAGCCACATGTACAATGAAAGATGAGAAAAACCACACAAAACAGGGTCGATCCATAAAAATGAACAAATGTCGGTCCATGGTGGCATGTATAGCCTCTAAAGGCTCCAAAATTTATGAAAATACTCAACATCCTCCATGAAATATGACCATTCAATGGTGAATTGATCTCCAAGTCAAAGGTATTCAACATTCCCATGAAAACTTGTAGTAAGGTGTCCTCCCAAGTCAACAAGTATTCAATGTCATTCCATGTTTGATGCAGAAACCTTAAGAAAATGTGTATACCATTCAAATGGGGGGATGATGTTATAAAAACAATACTACAACATGTGCAAAATAATGGTCTAAATCCTCCAAATTTTGGCCCAAAAAATGCCTATGGTTACACCTTTGGTCAATGGACTTCCATGAAAAATTAAAATGATTTTTTAAGTCAAAGAATGGGCCATAAAACCCCTAGCCAACAAGATGATGTCAAGAAATAACCTCCTTCAAGGAAACTCAACAAAGGCCTCAAATAATTCTCCAATAACCCCACATACTAGCTCAAATGAAATCCCATGGTTATACCTTAGGTCAAGGCTATCCATGAAGCATGGGAGATGTCTATATAAGTCAAGCTATCAGTTATAAAACCCATAAAAAATAAAATGATGTCAAGATACTAAGGGGTCTACCCTCTAAATCGACTTACTTAGTCTTTATGTCAAGGCTCCAAGGTTACTACATATCATCAAAGGAGTCTCAAATGAGTGACACATATTCCAAGTGGCCCCTTCAAGTCATGGAAACACCCAACCACTTCCATTATATTTCCAAGTGTAGTTCATCCCCTAAATCAAGTAAATGTCCACTGATAAGTGATCAATAAGGACAATGTTCAAGTGATTTCCATGAAGCATGTCTATAAGGTGTCCATGTGTTCATAAATAGATGCATAATGCCTTGGCAAGTGTGACTAATGCCTTGAAATATGGGAAGTTCCTTGAGAAATGTGAAAGTGACCAAAAATAAAAATGTAATCAACCCATCACATAGCCCTGCATGATGCCAACATAGTTTTCATGCTTATCAAAATCCCATAGATAATGTAGAATTTTACTATGGGTGCCCCTACTAGGATTCAACAAGGCCACTAAATTTTTTTGAAATTCCCTGAAAGCATAATTATTCCTTTTAAAATTTAAAGGAAAAAATATCAAGTCATTTCACCATCCACTACTAGTCACCATACCATCGACATGCTATCACCAACCATCATACCTCATTGTATAATTAATTATTGGGAAATATTGTTATAATTGAAACACCCTATCGTACTATTTAGTCAATCATTTGTTGTACTATACAATCACCAAATAATTTATCGTATCAAACAATTAAATTGTTTAAATATCATGGAAGGTGGGTGCAGAACAAATTTTGTACATGTGTTTCTTGTAAGAAAAACATGTGTTCATGTTTTTTCATATCTTTTTTTGTGGGTCTACTCAAAAATATGAGTGAGTACTCATTGGATGTGGAATTAAATTACATATTCAATGGGTTCTTATAATTTACATTTGAATAAAACTATAAGGAGATAAGTTGAAAATACAAATAAAAAGATAGTTTTCTTCTTTTCTCTCCAAAAATATTTACCCTTGGGGGTGACATCATCATCTTGAATTGTTAAATTTGATTTTGTTGTTTTGAGGCCCATTTTTTACCTCAAAAATTCCCCTAATGAGGTTCCAATGTGAGTGCCCTACATCAAGTTATGATCAATGAGAATAGGGCATTTCCACCCTGTGCAATCACAATAAGTGGCATGTGTTGGTACGAATTTAGTCCTTGCAACATGTGGAATGATCTGATCATTAAGGAAAGAAAGTGAGAGTAGTTAAGGATCTGACCAAATTGTAGGAGATTAATGGAGCTCATATGAAGGATAGTGGGAAGGCGGTGGCCATCATTTCACCACGATCATTTCTGAAGCACTGCTACATTCTTGATCATGTTTTTTTTTTTTTATTTATAGCATCTACAAACTATATTTGCTCGAGACCATGAATTCTATATAGTTTCCACAATATGTGTTGTTGTTTCCCTTTCCTTGGTCATTGGCTTCCCAAGTTGATAGCAAGCTCTCTTTGCCTCTCCTCATAGTGAGCGAGGGGGAGCATATTCCTAAGTTGATGGTTATGGAATCCTTCTATGTTTGCACATTTCTATTTCCAAGAATTCAAATTCTAGGCATTAGTATTCTTCAGCAATATTGTGTCTTAGGAAACCAATAGTGGTCATACAGTGCACTTGTGTTCATTGATGTTGTGTTTGTAGAGGAGGACAAGGGGGCTTGTGAGCTCATTCACAAGATGGAGCCTTAACTCATGCATATGCCAAGCAAATATCAGAACTGGTTTTTGACATGTTGCAGGAGTTTGAGGAGGTGGTTGCAATAGACAAGGCCTATACCTCATACTCCGAGGTCATGACAAATATTTTAGACTAGTTTCTTGACCGAGGGAAGATAAAAGCAGTGTCTCCTCACCATTTACCTCTACTAGAAGCTCAAACCATTATTGGGCAAAATCATAGTAGAAATAATTGAGGCAAAAGAGGATATATTGTTAATGTTGGACAAGGTGGTCCTAAATTAGAAGGAGATGAGACTCCACCTCAAGCACATTGAAGAGCAGCTACCACCTAGACCTATCCCAAGTAAATATAACAAGGGGCACTCCAACCCATTTGATGTGTATGCCTTGAATTCTCCTTAATCCTTATGAAATTTCTTACTCGTTTTTATTGGTTTTCTCACTTATCTATGCATAGTAGTTATGAATAAAGATGCCTGTCTATCAGACTCTTTATATAAATTCCTAGAAAAAGTTTATTTTCAATTTTACATGGAATGCAACTCTGTCAATTTATGACTTCATGTCTCAAACATAAAGTTTATTTTGCTATTGATTCCCTATTGTTTCTTAGTTGTTTAGTTTCCCTACTGGTAGACCATTAACAAGTAGGGATTGAACTCTTAATTTCATTTTGATATAATGGAAAGTTATCTTATAAAAAAAAGTGTAAGTTCCACCGCTCCCAATAAGGTATGGCCAAAAATAAATATTAAAACACTAACTATTTTGGGAAAGTGGTCAAAATATTTTGACTTGGATGTAATTAGTAAATAATGAACTGAATGGAGCTGAAAAAATGGGTAACAAATTACTCAATTTTCTTTGGAATTTGACCAGACTATTTAAAATGGACATGGAATTATAAAAGAATAAATATTTTGGGGAGGGAATGGTTTGATAAGGAATTTATCCCACAAATATAAATAATATTTACAAGGGTTTTATATAAACATCTTGTGCCTAGTTAATAAAGTTAAAATATTATGGGGAAAAAGGTAAAAATCATTCCAAATAATTAAATAAAAAGGAAGTAATTCATGAGGACAGTAAGGGATGACATGGCAGGTGTAGTGGCCAATCTAGGGTGCTAGATTAAACTAAATTTAATGTCAACCAAGGTAGGTAAACTTAGAGGCACGTGTCTAAAATATATAGACCTAAAAGGATCTCATCTACCTAACTAAGTGTCTACTATGACAGGCTGCAACACTCCTTTACAGGAGATTGAAATATGTTTCCTTTCACACTTTAACACTCAAATCATCTAATTTAATTAACTGTTCTAAAGAAACAGCGTGTTACTAGTCTGAGTTTTCAACCCTATTACAAGGATATCATTCACAAAGCTCTTTCTCGCTAACACACTAAGCATTCATGAAAACCAAAAGCTCTTTGAAGCACACTAAAACTCAAATGCATGAAAACAGAGTCCATAGAGATACTTCGAAATTCAATGGTCGATTAAATCTTTTACAAGATCTTGTTCAATAATCTAGCAATCGAATTTTCAAGCTATCACCATGAATCATAAAATAATACTTGCAAGAACTTCTAATGGAATTAATAAACTCACGGGTAAGAAAATAACATCAAACGCTATTCAACACTATTCAGATCTGAAAATGCTATGGAAATGAAAATAAAAGTATACCAATGTCCACGTAGGGCCCGTCCACACTTCAATGGCACACTTAGGAAACTTCAGATGATGAAAACGTTAACGCATAAGCACTGTAATGGTGAAACGATGCCTGTAATTAAGTTCTGGAAATCAAATTACAAGCAAGAACGGAGTTCTAGAAACAATACACAAGAACAACATTCTGGAAAATACAATTCGCAGTATTTTTAATCTGCTTGTCTACTATCCTATGTTCACTAACTTTCCTTCCAGTCTATAATCGAATGTACATACATTATCATGCAGATGTTGTTGCTTTTACAATAAAAAAGGCGATTTTTGTTTTTTTCTAATCTTAACTGATTTCCAAAACAAAACAAAATCAGTTTAGGTAACTTTGGATTTTTGCTGCTTTTGTGACCAAAAAGGCTGGGTTTGACCAGCATTGACCATGTATCCAGGAGCTTTAGATTCGTTGTTGAATAGATCTTTCACCATGCATGTACATCCTAGATCACGTCCCTATCCTCTGTTTTGATTTTCCTACCATGCCACGTGTCACAACATAAACCAATTACAGGAAGTCATGACATCCCGTAATTTTGTTGAAAATTTCTAATTTTTAACATAAAAATTCACAAATTAAATTTAATGTAAAATAAAAACTATAGTGCTTTGATTAATCAATTTCAATTGAATGAGCACTGCTCTCAATGTCCATTGGTGCATTTGCATTTTACTCTAGTTGATCATCTTGTGTTTGGTTCTTTTGTATTCTCCTTGATCTTCTAGTATAAGTAGTGAAGATTTTGTCTTGTTCAACTTTCTTGGCAGTTTCTTGCCTCATCCTTCTTGTCCTCACACTACTATTGTGTGGAGGAACATTGCTTGACTTGCGCTCAGGGATTTCCTCATCAATATCAAGCATAAACTCTGTGCGCTCTTGCTATTCCTGTTCATCTTCTCCATCTTTAATTTGATTAGCAATCAAAAATTATTTCCATGTTTTTCCCCTCCTCTGCAACTCAGATTCAATTAGAATTTTAATCAACCCAAAATGATACAAACTCTTACCTTCATTACCCTTTTGTTTCTGAATGGTTTTTGACATTTTAGTCAAACTCTATAAGAGGAAATAGGGCAGACTGATGGTGCATTGGCCTTTTAAGTGCAACAGGAGTTTGATGTGATATAGGTATACTATGTTGTAACGCCCTTCACATGTAACAAATTTCTGAATAATGTATACCATTTCATCCCATGGGTGCATTAGCCAGCTTCTAGGGACACCCTTTTTCCAGTTGACAAAGGAAACCCTTCACCTAGACATAAACTGAGTCCATGATTTTTCCTTAAATTGTTTTGTTTTGAAATATTTTTCCCCTTCTCGACTAATTCCCAATGTTTGTGCTATGGTATCCTCTGAAATTCTAAAAGAGAATTTCCTATCAATGCTTTCTCTCCATTGAATGTGAATGCGAACTGCTTTGTCACTTCTTCATTGTTCCCATTAAATTTCTCTAGAAAAGATAACCATTGCTTTTTCCTTAAAATCGTAATACAGTCATCATGATATTGTGAACTATCAAATGTTTCAGGCTCTGCTCTATTGGTCATTTTGAAAAAGAAATTTTTGTTCTAACCCTTTTGTTTATGCTCCACAATTCAATAAGGGTTTCTCAATTTATTACCTCTTTTCTGCGCTCCACTTAACCGACTTGGTAATGCCCTTGATTCTCAGGGTCTCCTTCTTCAATTGCTTGGGCGGCGACCTAATTAACGTCCTCAGTTTATGGGCAGAGGTAGAAACTCGTGGTAAGCATGTTTGCTATGCTCTCCCTTTGTAGCGCTTGTTGTCTCGGCCCTCTTTGAAAAATCAGAGTTTGAATCACTAATATGGTAACGCACTTTGTGAACTGAGAGTTTTGATGAAGTGAAACTTAACAACCGACCTTTCCCCAATTACTATAATGATAATGCAGAGTTGGAAGCGCATTCACATCATAAAGACAGAGGAGAAGTACTGGTTTGCATAGGTACAATCATGAGAACGCCATATACATATAAGGAGTGTTGTAATGATGATAACGGATATATGTTGCATGAGTCGACTTGGGTCAAACAATTGTTTTATAGCTCCAACATTCAAAAATGAATGAAATCATTTAACACTTGTCTTTCCAATGATTTACCACTTGTCTTTCCAATGAAATAGACTTATCCATTACTTGTTGGTACTTGGCCAATTGGAAAAGAAAATGATGGGAAATGATAGCAGAGTTGAGTAGTTAGGAATGTTACAAGGGTGATGGGTATAGGGGTTTTCGAAATTGATAACAAGCAATCATAATCATCATATTTAACACTAAAATAATTCAAGAATTTTAAATGTTAAAAATAAAAATTACAATAATACATTGCACTTGTTGGTTGACCAAAAGTTGAGTTGGCATGCACAAGTAGGACTGATCTTCACTATCCAAATATGACTGATCTTCACTGTCCAAAACAAGTCCCTTTTGAGATGAAATTGGATATAACAAGTCCCTCTGAAATCTGAAGAACTATGTTTGTGCAGCTTCTTTGATCCTTGGTGTTGATGTAGCCTTGATGATAAGCAACCTTTGAAAACTCTATTGAAACTTTGTTGAAGTAGCCTGATGTATCTTGAATGCAATATTTAACAGGTCCCTCTGATATTTGTTGAACAGGTCCCTCTAACATTGGTACTGGTAACATAGTTTTCTGAACAGGTCCCATTGCATATTGCTTGAACAGGTCCCTCTGATTAGAACAAAAACAATAACAACTCTTTTATTGAAATACTGAAGTACTAAAAAAAATTCTTTGAAGATTACAAATGAGGAGATGAGATAGGGAAAACAAAATGTTGATTCTTCTGATTCTTCTCCCCCACTAAAGCTTTGACTTGTCCTCAAGTCATTATTGAAGTGATGAACAAAACAGTAAAGAAATAGAACAAGGAATTCTTACCAGCCAAAGGATTGGTTTTCTAGTAAGAATTCTGGGTTAGAGTGTGCCAGAGTCTGGTTTTCACATCTAAACCATTATTATTTTTATTTTTTATTTTTATTTTTTTTTTTATTTTTGGTGATTTTTTATTCTTATTTAAATGAAATGGAATGAACTAAGGTAGAGATATCACAGCTGAAGGCTGCAATATCTCAACCTCCCTTTGCTGAGATACAGTTTCAAGAAAATCCTCCTTGTTGATGGGCTTATGATAGAGTTTCAACCGATGGCCATTGACAAGAAATGTGTTGCCTTCTCCATCAATGGTAGTAAGCTTGATTGATCCATTTTCATATACTTGAACTATTTCATATGGGCCCATCCAATGTGTTGTAAATTTGGCTTTATGATCTCTGAATTTAGAGTCAAAGAGTAAAGCCCAGTCTGCTTCTTTGAACTGTTTCGTTTTGATGTGTGCATCATGCCACTGCTTCCTTTGTTTCTGCATTAGGATTGTTGTCTCCTCTGCTCGCTGCTTCATTTCATCTAGCTGGTTCAATTGCTGAATTCTCGCTTGTTGGGCTTCAATGAGATCAATTCCTAAATCTGCAGCCATCTTAAACGTATGTATTTGAAATTCAATAGGAAGCATTACCTCTTTGCCATACACCAACTGATATGGTGTAAATCCTGTAGTGTTCTTCCACGTGATTATGTAAGCCCAGAGTGCATCTTTGAGCTTCTCTTCCCAGTTCTTTCTGTTCATTGCTACGGTCTTAGTGATAATTCCTTCCAATGTTTTGTTTGTGGATTCCACCTGGCCATTGGCCTGTGGATGGTAAGGTGTACTTTTCCTGTGCTTGATTTGATATTTTTTTGTGATGTATTTGACTAGATTTGAAGTAAACTGAGTACCTTGATCTGTCACTACCTCCCTTGGTACTCCATACCTTACAAAAATTTCTTCAAAAATGAAGTTTACCACTGTTTGTTCAGTTGCCTGGACTAGTGCATTGGCTTCAGCCCATTTTGTCACGTAATCAGTACATACTAGGATGTACTTTTTGCCTTTGGAAGTTGGATTGATGGGTCTTATGAAATCTAGAGCCCATTTTTCAAATGGCTCTAAATATACTTGAGGCTGAAGTGGCATTTCATCTATAGCTATTGGCCTGCCCATTCTTTGACAGCTATCACAACTTTTCACATACTTCTTGGAATCCTTAAAAATAGATGGCCAATAGTATCCAAGACTGAGAATCTTGAATGTTGTTCTTTTGGCTGCAAAATGCCCAC
>APFE030942758.1:48625-93041 GCA_000404065.3 Pinus taeda
TCTTTTAAGGCATGTTTCTTCCGGCATTTTGGACAAAAGACAGCCATTATTTGATCTTCCTCTTCTTGTCTTTTCTTGGCTTTGAGAGTGTCAATTTGAGTTCCTAAGGTACTTATTAGATCTGTTTTGAATTCTTCTAACAAATTTCCTATTTCAGCTCTTGTGACACTTGCTGAAGAAGATTTTGTGGCTTTGGATGATATGGCTCTTTTTCCATTTTAGGCTTTGCTCCTAGAATACTTTTCACATAAATCAACAATTTCTTCGAAAGGTAAGGTGGAAATATCACCTTTGCCCATCAAACTAAGATCATCTAAGTATTCCTCTCGAATGCCCTTCAAAAATATTGTTCGAATTAGATCAAGAGTCATGGATCAATGTTTTGATTTTTGTAAATTGTATGCAAATAGTTCCAAGTACTCCTCTAAATTTTCATCCTCTTGTTGATTCATCCTAAAGATATCATCTTTAGAATCTTTCGATCTACAATAAGGTTGGTATTTCTTTAGGAATATTCTTCTCATGCCATCCCAACTAGTTATTGCATGTTGACCAAGTCCCATGAACCATCTTAGTGCTGATGCTTTTAATGTTGTTGGGAAGAGTCTAAGCCTATGGGCATCATCTGTGTAACCATATGTTCAACATACAATGTCAAACTCAAACAAGAATGAATATGGATCTTCTGAAGCCATGCCATAAAATTTTGGTAACACAGAAGGAGGTATGTTTTTCATTTTTATTTCCTCATCATGATTGTCTTCTGGTTCTTGAATAGGAAATTTAAAGATTGACTCTTCCTCCTCTCTTTGATCTTGTTGTTGTTCAGGAGTGGGTCTTCTTGCTGATCCTGATCCTCTTCCTTCCTCAGCCATTTTGATAGATTCCTCTGGTGATTTAATTTCTTGTTCAGTGTCACTTGTTCCAAAGAGAAGTTGTTCTAAAGATTGTTGAGTTATTTTACTACTTTCTCTTTTTGTAGAGGATTCAGGGAGATGTTTCTTATGTGATTCGTGTGCCAATAGGATTTGTCTCTCAATAAGTGTAAGTCTTTGCCCTGATTTGTGTTTATCCTCTAATTTTTGTATGGTGACTTTCTCAGCTGGTGTTGTGTGTTCAATTTTTCCTAAAGGGTCTGCTCCTGGTGGTAGATTAGTTTTTGGATGGGGGGTTTTTATTAATCTACCTTTATTATCTCTAGATGTAGGCATAAGCAAACATGACTTCTAAAAGGACGAATTAAAATCAAATCTATGTTTTTTTTTTTGTTTTCTTTTGTTTATTTAATTTTTTTTTATATTTTGTTTTTTTTAGAAATCCTCTAACTGCGCCTCCCCGGCAACGGCGCCAAAATGTAGTGGCCAATTTAGGGTGCTAGATTAGACTAAATTTAATGTCAACAGAGGTAGGTAAACTTAGAGGCACATGTCTAAAGTCTATAGACCTAAAAGGATCTCATATACCTAACTAAGTGTCTAATGTGACAGGCTACAGCTCTCCTTTACAGGAGATTGAAATATGTTTCCTTTCACACTTTAACACTCAGATCATCTAATTTAATTAATTGTTCTAAAGAAATAGCATGTTACTAGTCTAAGTTTTCAACCCTCTTACAAGGATATCATTCACAAAATCTTTTTCCAGCTAACACACTAAGCATTCATGAAAACCAAAAGCTCTTTGAAGCACACTAAAACTCAAATGCATGAAAACAGAGTCCACAGAGATACTTCGAAATTCAATGGTCGATTAAATATTTTACAAGATCTTGTTGAAATCAGCAATCGAATTTTCAAGGTATCACCATGAATCATACAATAATACTTGCAAGAACTTCTAATGGAATTAATAAACTCACAGGCAAGAAAATAACATCAAACGCTATTCAACGCTATTCAGATCCGAAAATGCTATGGAAATGAAAACAAAAATATACCAATCTCCACGTAGGGCCCGTCCACGCTTCAATGGCACACTTAGAAAACTTCAGATGATGAAAACGTTAACGCATAAGCACTGTAATGGTGAAACGATGCCTGTAATTAAGTTCTGGAAATCAAATTACATGCAAGAACAGAGTTCTGGAAACAATACACAAGAACAACGTTCTGGAAAATACAATACGTAGTCTTTTTAATTTGCTTGTCTACTATCCTATGTTCACTAACTTTCCTTCTAGTCTATAATCGAATGTACATACATTATCATGCAGATGTTGCTGCTTTTACAATAAAAAAGGTGATTTTTGTTTTTTTTTTTCTAATCTTAACTGATTTCCAAAACAAAACGAAATCAGTTTAGGTAACTTTGGCTTTTTGCTGCTTTTGTGACCAAAAAGGCTGAGTTTGACCAGCATTGACCATGTATCCAAGAGCTTTAGATTCGTTGATGAATAGATCTTTCACCATGTATGTACATCCTAGATCACGTCCCTATCCTCTGTTTTGATTTTCCTACCATGCCATGTGTCACAACATAAACCAATTACAGGAAGTCATGACATCCCGTAATTTTGTTGAAAAATTCTAATTTTTAACATAAAAATTCACAAATTAAATTTAATGTAAAATAACAACTATAATGCTTTGATTAATCAATTTCAGCGGACTATAAGGGGTTTATGGGAGAAAATGATAGACAAATGATGGATTTCTAGAAGAAAAGGATGGCAATGAAATGGTACCAACAGCAGGGTTAGGTAGCCTTGGGTGCTGACAAGTAGCACCAACAATATGACACATGACATCGATTGCCACATCATTTAGTATGTGTTAGATGTACAAACATGTTGGAAATCCGTTATAACAAAAAGCTTCTAAGGTGCATATCTTGGTTTCCTAGATTTAGAATGGGACAAATTTTATATTGTCATAGTGCTCGCTATGAATATAAAATGATGTAGGTATTAGAAATGGGGTTTTAAGTGAGTAAAATAAATAAATTTTTTATGACCTCCACCTCCTTAAGGTGACTTAGGCATTTAGATGAATTAAAACATTAGTGCTTGATCCATTGGACAACTGAGATAATAAAAAAGCTCAAAAAAGAGGTCATTCTAAAAGTGGGAAAGATGCAATATGACTGAAATGTGCAAGCTAAAAGTGTTCCTTTCTTATTGTCTTATAATGAAAAAAAAATTCTTAGGGTGTTACAATATAGACAACACCCAATACTCAAGGATACTACAACCATCATGAACCATGTATGATCAACTTCAATCCTTGGATATTGAAGGAAATGTATTCATAAGTAAAATTTAGATGATAACACATCCTCACACACAAGATAAATGTTGATTCTCCAAACACATCCAATAGACTTGTCATTAAGCTCTAAGAGAGAGAGTTTCCTCAAATCCAACATGCAAATTGAGGAGTGAGAAAATCCTTATATATATTTCAACTCATTTCTTTCACAAATAAAATAATATTTTACTTTATTCTAGAAAGTGTTGTAAAATGTGTGAATTACATTGCCCATATAAAATATTAAATAAAATGACTTGATGAATGTGGTGCCAGAAGTCATCTTTTTCCTCAATATAGCTCATGCAAAGAGACACGTGTCTTATCCATGAACAAAGGCACTCCTCAAGTGTAACCACCTCTATAAAATCATAATAAATAAGCAAATTCAAAGAGGTTGGGCAAATTTCCAAAAATATGTGAAAAATGTCATCTATATAGCTCCAATATGAGGGAACTCTTCGATAGGAAAATTTTGAATGTCCTGTGTCATGGTTAAGACTTTCTTATAAAAGCCCCTTGGCTAAGAAAAATATAAAAATTCTTCTCTCAGGTCGTGCACCCTTGAAAAGAGTGCCTCTTTGACCATTTGATTATACATAAACAATAAATATTTTTTAAACAAGTGCACCTTAGAGACAAGAGCCTTGTGTCCACATAACAACCTCCACCATCATTAAAATATCCATGCATGAACCTACCCTTGAAGAGAGAAGAAGTGCCCCCTAGGAATGTGTGTATCTTTTCCAAGTCAATCTGTAAAAGATCCAAAAGATAGAGTGCGCCCTTTAAATCTATGAAGTATGTCCACTTTATCTCCTCATAATATGTGAAAATGGACCTCAAAATTTGATAAAATTAGTGACAATCACTTCATATGTGTGTAATGGTGTGAAAAAGGGTAAATGGGTCCTCATAGTGGGGTGCACCAACTAGTGGCCAAGGAAGGTGTGCGATGATACAAAATGATAATTTTTAAGGCTAAACACTGTTGGGTTGAGGGGATTTGACCCAAGTTCAGAGTTTGTTGCGCACCAACAAAACCCTTGACTACTGGCCCTTTCGGCAACAACATGCAAGCAGATTACAGTCTCACCCGAAGCAATTATGGGAGGTTGGAGAACTAGGCTGATGCAACCGAAGGGATATCCACGTTGTGGCGTCGTGTATTTACTTCTACTTTATATTGATCTTATAAATTTGAATGCATAAAAACTTCACGCAGATGATTAATTTAACCTATTCACATTAAACCCATAAACTCTAAAAAATAATAATATATCTTACAGTTCTTCGCATAATTCAATGAGAAGCATGCATAACTAGATACGTAAGAATATACAATAAACGCATAAAGAGATGAAACAATTCACCAAAACTTTCTTCTTTATTAAAAGGATATTTAATTACATGCACTTCTCTAACCTGCACACCCAGCTGTAGGTGGTCTGCGCACTCAACTACAAACTCTTCAAGGTCTTCATGCACTCAGTTATG
The DNA here is from genome assembly GCA_000404065.3 of Pinus taeda. NCBI lineage: Eukaryota > Viridiplantae > Streptophyta > Pinopsida > Pinales > Pinaceae > Pinus > Pinus taeda. Next base: position 53,368 of record APFE030942758.1, read on the forward strand.
GAGCCTTCCCCAAAACTACACACAAAACAAGGCTCAATTGCTTATGATATTCTATTATGTTCTACTTCATCTTCGCTAAGGTACATCCTTATATACATTTCATCTTTACAAAAGCCATGGTCCACATACCATGAATCCACAAAAGAAGGACTAATACCCAATACCCGTTACAAAATAAGGGCTTTGTCCCATCCCCAAAGCCCTAAAAGACCATGCAATGAATATATCTTCGCTAGCTCCATGTGGTATGCTCCTTATATGGGGTCTTTTACCCAAAACTTGGACCAAGTTGGGATGTGTCCAACATGCCCCCAACACTCACCCGTGACTCGTCCTGAGTCATTCAGCTTTGGTGCCCTTGATATTGGTCGTGATTCCATTATACACTACGTTGTATTGTTGGACTATTTCTGTCATCAATTTTCTTCTTGGTGTGCCTCCTTCAACAAAGCTTCTATAGTAGGGCCAACAATATTTTGTAGTATTATCTCTTCCCTTATTTTCAATTCCTTTAGCCTTTCATCCATTGCCTGCAAAAGTTGCAGGGCTTCCTCTTGCCAGAAATGAGTCCTCTCCTACAAGATATATGCTTTCCTCCAAAGCTCATCGATTTGTGCCTAGAGGTTCTTTCCTTTAGTAATGCTGGAAAGTCTCTGTAAGACTGGCAAGGTCTTCACAACTACCAGGATATCATTGCACTGCTTCTTCTTGGCCTACAGTTCCTCCTCAATCTTCAAGACATTTGGATCCTCCTGCAGTGAAGTCCAAATCTCCATCATATCGTCAAGCAGTTTTCCACATTCTGCTACCGTATCAAATTTTCCTTTCAATGCTACACTGAGGTCCCTTTATCTCTTCTCCCAAACCCGTAGTGGCATCACTAGCTGCAACCTTATTCACAACTCTGATATCTGCGCTTCGTGTTCAAATTTCAACTTAGCCATAGTATCATTTGAGTCCTTGGTCATGAGGGTGAGATTCACGACCTTTTCTGCTGGTGCTTCATCCTCATGGACTTGCACGTCTAAAACTATGCTGCAAGTCTCAGCAATGGCCTTCTCCAACTGTTCTCATTGCTTCCTTTCTTCCTCCCTATCCTTGGCCAATTTCTCCAGTTCCTTCTTTGTCGATGCTTTTTTTGACTCTGCCTTTGATTTTAACGACAAAATATGTTGCTCTCGTTCCTATAATTATGCAGTGATCCCTTGGTGAAATTCATGAAACACCTAGAGGGGTAGCACAATGAAATTCATTTGGACATTGCGCCATGCTTTGGCTCTCTCTTTGTTTGCTACTGCTTCAAACTTCAATGCCCCAACTAGCACGTGTAACATCCTAACTCTGAAAGTTGTTTCCAGACTTTTCTCTAGCTGATGACTAGGTTACCTGCTCTAGTTGCTTCACTGCTTTTGGCAACACCTTAATCTCCATGATGCCCTTATTCACCTCAACCAAGATCGCTTTGCAACTATCATCAATCTTGTCCCAAGTTTTCAGGTTGATCTCCTGGATCTTTTCTGCTATCTTGTCAATGTCTCCATTAGTGAGGACAAGTGACACCACTCCCTTGCCCTTATCCCCCTTTTTCTTCTTTTTTGTCTCATTTTTACGATGAAATACGAGTCTTCTGATACCCCTGCATAGTTGAGGTGTTCTCCATGTTCCTATCCTCACCTCATTTCCTCTGTTTCTTCATCAACATCTTTTCTACTCGTACCTGCACCTTGTGGGGTACCCTTTTTGGTTCCAACTGCTCCAACCGCTATAGTAGGTGGAGTCACCCGTTCTTCTGGCCATTCCTGCACTACCACGAGGAGATCATCTTCTGTTACCAAGTATGGAAATGGGTGCCATGTCTCTGTTTTTCCTTCATCTCTTTCATATATGCCCTGTGAAAGTATGCCTTGAACTCTACAATATGAAAATATTATTTATACAAACTTGGTGACAATCTAGGATACTAATTCACCACCACATGGAGACCCATCACCATCACTACAAAGAAGATATTGTTTTGCCCTGCACATGTCAGCTCCTTTGTAAACTAGAGGGAGGCATACCTCACTGCCTCATATACATCTACCTCAATAGCCAGAAATTGAGAATCTTCTAGCTCCTTCCATGCAACAAGTGCAATAAGAATTAGAAACCAGGCATCATGGAAGGCCTTGCCTTCTTCCTGTGCTTCCCTAAAATCCGTCAAAAACTATTTACATAGATAAGAAGCCCAGTTGAACTGGACTCCTTTCTCGCACTGCTAAGCTAATGACACTATTGTTGCAGGCACCGGATTGGGCATGCACTTCCTCATGATCTTCCCCACTAAGATATGTGCGACTAAGAACACACCCTGATCCTCGATAGAGTTTATCTCAAATCTGCGAGATTTCTTCAATAATCTCAACTTTTCCTTCATCATTTGGGCCATCTCCTTGTCTTTTTTTTACCCATGAATTCATTCACGGGGTCCTTTCCTTGATATGGAAGCGTTGTTATTCTCCAGATGAGCATCTCATCAATCAGGATCCTTGTCCCTAGCCAAATGCAACCATCATGTACCAGTGCAAGAAGCTTCCACACACAGATTTTACTGAATGGGCTTCGACCGAAGTGTGGCAAATTTATCATACTCAAAATCCCTACTCTCTGTACACTCGCAACCCATTGTTGTGGTTCCAATCTTGTAACTCCGCTCTTCGGGTATTAGACTTTCTTCAGGTACCTATTGGGCTCAAACTATGGGTATTTGCTTCAGTCATTGAAATCTAAGTCTTCCATTTTGAGTTGGGGAATCTTTTGCAATGCTTCTCCTTCAAAAAGCACCTCTTTTAGCAATAGTGGCATATAGGAGCAAATTTCCCTTCCTTTAGCTCGCTAAACGGATTTGCGTCCAACTTTTTTGGTGGCATGTACACTGGGAGCACATAGGGAATCTCCACATCCTCTATCTCCTTCCATTGAAACTCGACTTCTTCCTCACTTTTTTGGACTTACTGAGGTCCCTCCTGCTGCACCAATTTCTTTCCTTTATGCATGGGATTTTTTCCTTTATCCTCTGTGTTCTTCATCTACACTTCCTTCTGCATCTTCTTTCACAGTGAAGTTCTCAATTTTGCTACAGAGACCTCAGTTGGTCTCTTCTCCTTCATTTTTTACGGTTGTGATTTTTGTTGTGGCTATGCTTGTGGTTGTGCTTGCGGTTGTACAAGAACATTTCTTAGCGACCTTAAGTGAGTCACGGAAATGGGTATATTCGCCCCTGAGGTCTTTCCTGCTTGTGACTCCATGATACCAGCTAGCCCTTTCTTTGTAAATATCTTAACCAACTCTTCCCGACTCCTCTCAGACATGCAATAGTTCTTCTACACTTACGCACAATTTCTGATCTCTCTAGGTAGAAAAGTGTAAAATTTTGCACGGCATGTGGTTTTTATAACAATTTTGAATTCCCAGGGTCATGATTGACTTATATTTGACTCATTTAATGCATTTATGGGCTAGATACAATTAACTATGATTCATAAATTCTTTTCTCCCATGCCCCTCAACGATAATTTATTTTTAACGATGCCCTTTTTCCTTCCAACAATCATATTTCCAGCTAGCTTCGTCAGATTTCCCCTTTGGTGCAGTCACCTCTTCTTCTTCGCATCTCCCTCGGACTTCATCATACTCATGAGTATAGCGCAGTAATCTTCCTTTGACAAAGTCCCTTCCTGTAAAGTAGTTTATAGTCATGTGCCCACTTTCAACTACAGGTGGCACTAAGACTTCCTTCCCTTCATTTTTCAGTGGAAAGCTCCAGGGACATATTCGTCCCTGTATATATTCAATCTAATACCATTCACTCGTCCTAGAATAATTTGACCATTCAACTTTGTGAGCTGAAGAGCGCCACCATCTGAAATGTTCTTGACGATATATGGCCCCAACCAATGTGTTTTGAATTTTCCCGAGAACTTCGCAAACTTACTGTCATATAATAATACAAGATCCCCTTCCTGGAATATCTTCTTCTTGATATGCCTGTCATGCCAGGATTTCTCCCTTTTTTTCTGCACTTGCTAATGGAATCCTGCTATGAATCTGTCTTCTTCTAAAGCTATTATCTGCGACATTCTTTCCTTCATCATGTTGGGGTTTTCCATATCTGTGACAGCTGCAATTCTCAGAATTGACACAATGTATTCCATAGGCATAATTTATTCTTGTCTATAGACCAACCTAAAAGGTTTCTTTCCTATTAATTTCTTGCATGTTGTTCTGTATGCCCACAACATTGTTGAAATCCTCAAGTCCCAGTCATCTCTATTTACATTGCACAACTTGGTCAATGAATTATCTAAAATCTTATTGAAATATTGCACTCTCCTATTTGCCTTAGGATGATATGGAGTGCTCTTCTAATGGTAAACCCAAAATTCCCTCGTGAGTGCTTCAATCGTCTTATTCAAAAAATGTTTCCCCTGATCACTCATCAAGATCTACAGACAACCAAATACGGACAATATATATTTGAAAATGAACTTCACAGCAATTTCTGTGCTACAATCCTTTACTGGCTTCGCCTCTACCCATCTTGTCAAATAATCAGTCGCGGTGATGATACATCTTGCACCAGTCCTTTTCCCCGGTGGACTGATAGGTCTAACAAAGTCAATTGCCCATTTATCAAAATCCTGCAAAGTCACCTATGGTATTAGTGGAATTTCATCTGTTTCGGATGGCTTTCCTCTCCTTTGACATACATCACATGCTTAACAAAAGTATTATGTGTCCTTATGTACTGTAGGTCACCATAATTCGACTCTCAAAATCTTCTATGTAGTGGATTTTCCTGCATAATGCCCACCTGTGATTCTCCCATGAGATTCTACCAGAAGACTCTGTCTTTCATGTTAAGGGATGTATCTGCACAGTACTTCATCCTATCCCATTTTATACAAGTGTTACGCAATCAACGAGAAATCAGCTGCTCGAACCACCAATTCCGTCTTTTTCTTTGTAGTGTAATTCACGAGCGCCATACCTGTGGACAAAAACTACATAATATCAACAAAGTTATCATCTGCAACTTTTATTGTGAACAACGGTGCATCAGGCAAGTTATCATCGATATTTGTGGGTTCTTCTCATGTCTCTATTCTGGATAGATGATCAGGCCCAACATTCAATCTTCCTTGCTTCACTATAGCTTCGAATTCATATTATTGGAGTAATAAAAACCATCGACATATCTTCCCTCTTGAAATAGGCTTATTCACTAAGTGCTTCAATGCAGAATGATCTGTGAACATCTTAAAGTATGCTCCCAACAAGTAATGTCTGAACTTTTGTAGTGCATACACCATAGCTAACCCCTCCATATCTGTCATGTTGTAATTATTTTTTGCCTTAAACATCTTCCTACTTGCAAATTCTATGGCATGATCAATATCCCCTAGTCTTGGTTGTGCTAGTACTACTCCCAAAGCTATGCAAGATGCATCAACATGCACATGAAACTCTTTCTTCCAATTTAGGAAAACTAGAATCAACGTAGTTACTATCTTTTCTTTTAGCATGTCCAAGATTTTCTGGCATTCTTCATCCCACTAGGAGGTCACATCCTTCTTTAGAAACTTTTCCATCAGCGCAGTTATCTGTGCATACCCTTTAATAAACTTCCTGTAGTAACCAGTATGTCCTAGCGTAGTATGCAATTGTCTTACTATTTTTGGTGCTGACAAGTTCACAATGACTGCGATTTTCATGGGGTCCACCATCAATCCCTGTTTACAAACCACATGTCCCAACAATATTCCAAATTGCGCACAAAATATGCACTTCTTCAGCTCAAAAATATCTGGTACTGCCTACATGTATCCAACATCAATCTTAAGCTTGCCACATGCTTCTTTAATAGCTCAAATATTGTCTAATCTTCAAAGTGAAATTCCATAAATTTGTGTATGTACTCCTTGAAAGCTATAATTACACCTCTACAAAAAATAACAGGCACAATCTTCAACCCAAAAGGCATCACTGTATACTAATAGGAGCCCCATTCTATGGCAATTGTTGTCTTATGTCTGCCTTCTAGTGCAATTATGATATGATGATACTGTGAGAAGCCATTTGTAAAAGAGTAAACCTCTTTTCCTCATACATTGTCCAATACTTCGTTTGTAAATGGTGTAGGAAAAGGGTCATGTAGGCATGCATAGTTCAAATTCCTTAAGCCAACATAGATTCTAATTTCCCCTTTTGTCTTCTTCTCCTAAACTACCATGGGACTTACCATTCAGACTCTTTGACAGTTTCAATTATCCTCGCTACTAACATCTTGTCCAATTCTTCTTTTACCTTTTCCTTATACTTTGGATTTAGTCTATAAGGCCTCTATTTAATAGGCTTCACATCACGCTTCAGAGGAATCCTCATAAATCCTAGATCTCCTAATATGTCTTTCATTTTTGTGAACTTAGTGGGGAACAATTCCTGATGTTCATGCAAGAGAAATCTTATTTTGTTGACCATGTCTTCATCCTAGTAATCCCCTATTGTTTCGTAATTTGGTTCAGCCTTCAACCCTATATTCACCTTCTTTATCTTCAATGGCTTCATTATATCAGACATCTCTATCTTAGGTCCATTCACTTCGCAATGGCCTTTTGAGTCTTTAATGTCAATGTTGCGAGGATCTTCATCCTCTTCTGTAGAGAGTATAACATTCCATTACATTACGAATATGCGCAGCCCAATTAGGTTGCCAGATAACTGGAACTTCATTTTTAAAAATCTTCTTCTCAACTGTATTCAAAGCTGCATATATATGTGGTAATTCATCTTCAAATATGAATGTTATTATGAATCCATCAACCATCTCCTCCCAACTAGCAATACCATGTCAAAGATTAGTTTCTAGATACCAATTCTAAGGGATTGTCTCCAAGGCATGGAGGAAGCCATGCACCCATTCTTCGCGCGGAATTTCTCCCCAAGCTACCATACAAAGCTATATGTGGTCTCTAGGATCATTCTGGCCATCATACTTGTCTGTGAGCTCTGTTTCTACTTGTCCAAATCTTACGCACCTCAATCTCCTACATTTTTTCCAATCTCCGATATTTTTCTTGTGAGTACCCCACCATCTAGCAGGAGTGGCTCTGAATGCTTGATCCAGAGCTAACAATCTCTAATCTTCTGGTACCCATCTCTCATAATATTTAAAGAAGATTTTTACATCACCCAAACCATCATATAAAGGTAAGTCACGTACCTCAACTGTCATGCAGTGCACTACTTTAGCTATCCTTGCACATCGCCTTGTAGATACTTCATGCAATATGTTCTGCCAATTTTCTAATTCCTCTTCAGAATCCAAAGTGCAGGAACTATCTTGCTCCCAAGTCAGTTTTCCATCCATAGTGGGATTAATCCACTATTCTTCCTTTGTTTTGATCTGATAGATATTGTCAACATCATCTGCGTTATATTCTTCTTTGACAAGATCTGTATACCTCACCCCTTTTGATGGATCCAATGGAACAATAACCCTCATATTATTGCTTCCGAATATCATTTGCCTTTTCTTCAGATTATTTATAGCCATGTTAGCAAACGCCCAATCCAATCCATGTAATGAGGGGTAAGGATTACTATCATCCACTATCTCAATCACTTCAAAGTTAGTGGTAGTGTGCACTCTGTTAATGTTCACTATGACAATATACAACCTTCCTAGGGGTAAGATTTTCTATTGATTTTCCATCTTCAGTTGAATAGTATACCATTGCAACTTTGACTTACCCATCGATTCCAAAATCTGCCTTGGCAAGACATTGGCATCAGATCCTAGTTTCAAGATTACCTGATCCATGTCATACTCCCCAATATGCACTGTAAGCTTCAATTTCTTTCCTCGTTCTCTTCTTGTTTCTATGTAGATTATTCACTGTGCACATCTCGCTCTGCGGTACCTCCTTAGAAGCATAAGAGTCTATCAGTTCTTGTAATCCCTCCACAACCTTCCGATTCCTCAACAAATTCATGAAGGTCTGTAGAAAACACTTCAAGGTATTCAGATCCACCTCCTGTGTCGCAACTGGTACTATCTTGCGGTTATCCTTTTGAGTCAGCTACGTGGTAGAGGTCGATGCCCCATCATCCATAAAAATTCACCTCACCTCCATGAATTCTTTCTTTTCCTTCAGGATATCAAATGTAGGAGCTTTTTTAGTATTTTTCCTTACCCGTGTAGCTTCAGTTTCCTTTTTCCCATTGGCCTTATCATTCCTAGTTGCGGTCCCGCTTCTTGTTACAATGATGATGCATGATTTATCTTCTCTTGGCTCAATTGTCATCATTTGGAAATTTACTACAAGCTACTGGTTTCTTTTCTCTTGTATCTTCGCAATAAGGAAGAGACATTCTTCTATCACATGATCAAAAGGCTTACAATAATTATAGGTTGTCGTGGTGTTTTGACAATCTCTTGTGAAGTGTGTTGCTTGACCACAATTATAACAAATGATCTAGCCATGTCCTCGAGAAGCTCCTCCTCCTCATTCTTGAAATCCTCCTTTACCAATGTGTTGACTTGTCTCTTCATGTGTGTGTCCTTCAGCTTGCAGTCTATAGCTATCAGCAGTGCACTCCATCATTACGTCATAACTTTCATATTTTTTCTCATCATGACCTAATGATTTATACTAGTTACAAAACAAATGCTTCGGGTTTTGTATATACTTTTGTAATAGGTAACAATCCTCGGAGTGATGTTGACCTCTTATTTTACAAAACTCGCACCATAGACCTGGATTTACTGGATTAAGAGATCCACTTAAAATATAATCTCTGAACATGGGGCATTGATCCTTATAATGACCCTATTCTTTGCATTTTGTACACCATAATTCTGATCTGACGTCCTTGCCTTTCTTAAGATCCTGCAATTCCTAGATCATATTGGATAGGTCACTTTGTATCTACTGTACTCCTGCATGAGTATCCCCAATCGGTGAAGCTTCTAGCTTCATCACAATCTCCAATGCTTCACATTAAGTCATGATCTTTTGTTGTGTCAATGGTAACCTAATATGTGGCAGTAGTGTGGCTATGAACCATTCCTTATGCTGTTGTGGGGGTATATCAAAGCTCACTTGACCCATCAACACCTTGAATCCTTGATACAACTCCCACACAAATTTAGTCGCTACTTGTTTGATTTATTTTAGCTCCATGATACACTACGACTCTGATTTTGGCTTCTTAAACTCTGGTACCAATGCTTGCTTAGTTTCATTAAAAGTATAATTCAACTTACTCGCAGAGTAGTTCATATACTGTGTCACCGCTCTCTCTTGAAACAACGTAACAAGCTACGCCTTCTTTACATCATCATTATTAATTGGTCTTTTTGTCCATACTACATCATATACTAACCAAAAATGGTTAGGCTCCTTTGATCCCAATCCTCTAAAAATAGGCAACTTAATGTCGTTGGACATGTTTCTTTTTAGGGGGATAGGTGAGGGGGAGGGGGTGGAGATGTAGGGGAATTATGGGGAAGGGGGTGGGGTGTAAAGGAGGTGGGTGGATTGAGAATCCCAAATACACCCTAATTCTTCTCAACTCCTAACTTCAGCGCGCCTTCAGTATGGGGAGTGGAATGTCACAAGGTTGTAGGGTTACTTCTTTCTTTTTCACTCTCAGATCTTAATAAAGGGATATAGTTAGCCTCAATATAGTTCTTTGGCTCTATTCTATATCGCTTCCCACTTTGCGTAGCTCCCGGTTTCAACTTATTTCTTTTTTTCCCAAACATTAATTTGACTGCATCCGCATAATCCCCTTTTCACTCAATAACATCTTAATCCAAAGCTTCAAATAATTTAAGAACTTACCTCGTGGTCCTTTGAATTATTTTTTGTTCAACTTCACTATATGACACGATCTCGTCCATCACGAACTCAGTGATAAATCCTCCCAAAATTCTATCGATCCAGAAATCAACAACCCTTGAGATATTGTTATCGATTCTCTTGAGTTGTTATATCAAATCAGGATTCCACTCCTTCGGTTCATCACCTTTTAAATAGTACTTATGATCAACTAACTTAGATATCCACTCAAGAAATTCAATGTGGAACAAACCAAATAAAATCTCGTATTCATCTTCGAAGATATATCTATGCAACCAAGCCTCCGTTGATAAACGCGGGTTTCTGTTCTCTTTTTTTGAAAATTCTCTTTCTTTCCATTAGACCCACTCCTTGAGTTCTTTCTTCAACAGACACCAAATCATATCCATTTAAGTAGATCCCAGTCCCAACAACGAAACCGTTTTTTTTTTTGAGGGGGCTTAAACCAGGTTTAGAGTGTGTTGCGCACCAACAAAACCCTCAACTACTGGCCCTTTTGACAGCAACCTGCAAGCAGATTGCAGTCTCGCTCGAAGTAGTGATGGGAGGTTGCAGAACCAGGCTTCTGCAACTGAAGGGATATTCGCATAGTGGCGCCATGTATTTACTTCTATTTTATATTGATCTTATAACTTCGCATGCATAATAACTTCACGCAAATGATTAATTTAACAAATTCACATTAAACCCATAAACTCTAACAAATAAAAATATATCTTATAGTTCTTCACATAATTCAGTGAGAAGCATGCATAACCAGATACATAACAATATATAATAAACACATAAAGAGATGTAACACTTCGTCAAAACTTTCTTACTTATTAAAAATATCTTTAATTACATGCACTTCTCTGACTTGTGCACCCAAATGCAAGTGGTATGCGCACTCAGTTGCAAAATCTTCAAGGTCTCCACACACTCAGCTGCAGAGTCTTCCCCAAAACTACAGACAAATCAAGGCTCAATCACTTATGATATTCTATTATGCTCTACTTCTTCTTCACTAAGGTACATCATCAAATAAATTTCATCTTTGCAAATACCATGGTCCACATACCATGGATCCACAAAACAAGGACTAATACCCGATACCCATTACGAAATAAGGGCTTTGTCCTATCCCCAAAGCCCTAAAATACCACGCGATGAATATATCTTCGCTAGCTCCATCCGGTTCGCTCCTTCTTTTGCGGGGTCTTTTACCCAAAACTTGGACCAAGTTGGTTCATGCCCAATAAACACCTAGATTACATTGATAAGAGTATTCTTATCAAAACTATGATCAACAAGCCCTTGAAAATTCATGTGAAAGGATGAAAATAATGATGTGATAAGGCTAATACTTATGAACAAGGTCATGCTAGGATAGGGTAAATTGGGTTTTTAGTGTGTTACCTCAACTTGTGTGACAAATGGGAACTATTAACTTGAGTTTTGTATCACGCATACCTAGGTTGTGTTCCACGGGGATTAATCAGGAATAAAAACTTAAAGAAATTAGCCTCAATGGAGAATTATAAAAATTATGCACTAATAGGGAAATAATTTGGTGCCTGCTGAGGTTTATTATTTTAATTAAAGCATCCCAATCTAGTTTGGTGTGTTGACACCAATGTTTTAAAATTTGGACCTAGAATTAGAATAAGTTGGGGGTCAACTAGGTCTCATATTGACTTAGACTAATTTTATTTCAATGACTTGGTCTTACTAAAAAATACATAATATATTTAAATTTTAATGAAAAATATATTTTAAATATTTTGAACCATGATTCAAAAAAATTATTTAAAATTTGGAAGAAAGCATAATGAATAAATGAGCAAGAACATTTAAATGACAAGCATAAATGACAAACAATGTTCCAGCATCACTTATATTAGGATCCTTATAATTAATATCACCTTTTGCCTCTTGTCTAGCCTTTACCTATACCTCTATCCCTCAAGGACAATGGTCATCACCACCCTAGTTTTGATGAAATTGCCTAATCCAATCATAATATAGTAGAAAAGGCTTAACATGCCTAACCAATGATTTTGTTTTGAGTGAAGGGTACATGTTTAATAATGTTATCAACTTAACAAGAACTGTGACCTTAAAACAATAACTCTAGCCCTTAAAACTCACATTTTTATGTCAAAAAACATGAAAATGAACCCTTGTATCAAAAAGTGGTGCTACTAGTAGCACCCTTCTTTAGGGTTAAAACTACAATATTTTTCAAGCATGGCATTATAAATCGATTAAAAAATGATATCATTACTAAGAAAAACCTCAAAAATCAACCATCAAATTGAAAAACATTACTAATAATAGCACCTCTCATTGTTTGAACTTATAATTAGATTTTATTTTTTTTAAACATGAACATGAATAATTTGTGTAATTGCAATAAAATCAGTAGCACCTTTCAATGAGGGATTGAAATTGCAACATTTTTTAGACCATGGTGTGGAAAATCATCATTAATTTAAATAAAAATCATAAAATCAACCCTAAAAATGTTCACTCTGTGAGGGCTTGTTTATCACTCCAAACATAAGATAATACATAATGGCATGGAATATCACCATATAATTTAAAATTTTAACACCAATTTCATTTATTTTACTTTTAATCAAAATCTCAGAACTTCTTTTTTACTTGGAATTAAGGCACGGGAAACCCTAGAGTACTTCCCCACATTTCATGGATGGTAAATCGGGTAAACCATTGACCCTACTTATGGGGCCTAGCCCCAAGGGAATAAATGAGAGCTGAAGTCATGATTAGTAACAACTAGCAACAATATCAAATAAATTCACGTTTGACTTTAGACCACTTGAGCTAACCCTTGGGGCTAAAAGTCTTGAAAGTAATTACATTAAATGAAACATAAATTATTTCTCAAAGTTATTATAGCATTATTGATATTCAAAACAATTGAGCTAGGAAGTTTTGTCACATATTCTTTATAACTAAAAAAAAATAATCCAGCAAATATAGAAATGACTCATAACTTCATGTAAGATGATATTCAAGGTAACACACTCCTTTCAAGTTACCATGCGAACATCATATTGAGAAAGGGTACATAAAATATTTAATACAATTATTCAAATTGACTCATAGATTTTGACACACTATTGAAATTAACATAATCTCCAAATAAATGATTGGATGAAGATGTAGATTACCCACATTGTTCTTTATTACCAGTCAGTGCACAATTTTACTCTAGATGTACGCACAAGATTTTAGATATTAAAAATCTTCTAGATCTATGACTATGTTCAAAACAAGAATTTTTTTAGGGGCAGAATTTTGCTAATTGGCTATTTTTTGGAAATTTTATGAAAATAATATTCACCTAATTAGCTAAAAGTTTTCCTAATTTTTGAATGATATAGAGAATATTTGCATGGCCCCTAGGCAAGGATGACACACACAAATCGAGAAATGATTAAATTGATAATATTCACCAAAATTACCAATTTTAGTAGTAAATTGCATGTTTTTTGTTAAATATTTGCTTACATTCTATATGTATGATTTTTGGAACTAGAATAGTCTCCTAAAGTACTACACATAGGAATAATATTCAAATCCTAAAAAAATATGCTAATTCAAAAAACCCCATCTTTCCACTAGATCTTGCGGTAACAACCACTTGATAATATATATGGTCCTAGCGTGAATATTTCCTCTCTTTGTCAAATTGGAGTCATAAACATGTCAACTCTTCTAACTTTAGAAGTCACTGCAATGATGATCTATATTTGTACCATTTTTTTCACTTTTTTTATTTGTTTCTCAACTACCATCTTTGGCTTGAACACCCCATTGAATGGATGTTTATCTATTGCATACCAATGTATTTCAAGTACTCTAACATCTATATTTTCTTTAAAAACCTTTATAATCTTAGGAATGCGGAATGAATAACCTTGTGGATCTTCATCATTAACACTAAAATCATGAAACCCTCCTTAATATTATGTACATAATGCCTATTAAGGTCTTCCATGGGTTTATTTTGTGCATATGACCTTATAGACCCAATATACAATATCTTTCCTTTACTTGTGAAAATTGAATAATACCTTGATATTCTTGTTGTTCAACAAAATTTCTTTTCTCATATTCATTTGACATATTATGTGGCCAACTAATTAATAGAGTTTTCAAAAACGTATCTCCATTTCTTGAGCTTGAAATTATGTCACATTGACCATTGAAAAATACTCCCACCAAATAGAATCAACAACATCAAAGGGCTCAAATTTATCTTTAATAATTTTTTTAATTTCTTATAAGCATTGGAAATAATATACATCTCTATTATGCCTTCATGCATTATACATTTTGGAAACTAATTGCAATAAAAATAACTTTGATGCAAATATTGGACAATTTGGAATAGACTTCAAAAATGATAAACCTAATAAATGCCCCCGTTCAACAACTATTGAATAATTTTAGCTCCATATAACTATTTTCCTATTAATTTTTTTGAAACATTGATTTTATAACTTAATGTCATTAAGTTTTTCAATGCACTTTTATTCACCACGGGATCCTATAATAAATCTTCACATGTCAATAGTTTCTTCGAATATGTGAAAATTACGCTCTGGAATTACGATTTCTTAATACGTTCAATTAGTGATGGTAGGTTCCCAACATTCTTCCTCTTGAATGCTATTGAAAAACTACTAAACATTTGATCAATATAGTCATCAGTATGCTCAACATGAAGGGAACCAACTTTTACTTTTTGAAAGATTCCCATTTCAACAAGCATGCTTAGATATCCAGATACAACTTGGTTTTATTTTTAGGACTAGTGTTGTCTAATTCTTGATACAAAACTTGAAGAAGATTGCTAGACCAATAAGAAAACACATGATGACTTATAGTGATAGTAAAATTTGCATCATTATGAATATTTGAAGCTATGAAGTAAACCCTTGGACACATGTTTCCATTAAAACCCATACAATCAAGCAAGTAAAAATGAATAAAATTTGCCACTTGTAAATCTTTTGGTGTGTGGACAAAGTGTGGTAGAAGTGTTTTTTTGTCCATACTATTAATTATCAAACCTAAATATGTTTTTGAGCATCATAACACTTCTTTCAATACTTGTACAACTTTTTCCTTTCACTTGATTGTTAATTGCAATGCTCTTGAAGTGCTTTGACAATGGATTCACTCATAACATAAAAATGAAACACTGACATTTTCATAGTTGATAATTATCCAATCATTTTTTGGGATTCAACTGCGTTAAGTAAGTCATTCATGTATGACCATTTCCATGATAGGTAGTCATAACTGACTAATTTCTCATGATTTTTAGCTAGTCCACTTAGCACTCATTGCATCGGGTGATGCTCACAGGGGTGAAGAAGTGGGATTAAAACTAGTGAAATGAATCACATAGCGTCAATCATCACTTTCGGGGCTTGAGCCAGAGGTGATCTGGGATGGGTGACCTCTCGGGAAGTCCTGGATACTAAGTGCAAGCCCCGAAAGTGATGATTGACACTATGTGATTCATTTCACTAGTTTCAATCCCACTTCTTCACCCCTGTGAGCATCACCTGATGTAATGAGTGCTAAGTGTACTATTCAAAAATTATGAGAAATTAGTTAGTTACGACTACCTCTCATGGAAATGGTCATACATGAATGACTTACTTAACGTAGTTGAATCCAAAAAAATGATATCTAATATAATGCACTGTGAAAACCCCTTAATACTTAAATTCAAATGAGTGAAGGGAACTCTACTTGAATGGTTCATGAGGCACAATACTTGTTAAGGTTTTGCAAATGGGGTAGCAAGCTAAGTGGGCGTGAGTGTGGGGAAAACTCCATAGTTAAGCGCACTTGAGCTAGATTCGATCTGGGATGGATGACCTCCAAGGAAGTCCTGGTTACTGGGTGCAAGCCCCTCGGAAGTGATGATTGATGCAATGTGATTCATTTCACTATTTTCAATCCCACTTCTTCGCCCCTGTGAACATCACCCGATGCAATGAGTGCTAAGTGGACTATTCAAAAATCATGAGAAATTAGTCAGTTATGACAACCTTTCATGAAATGGTCATACATGAATGACTTACTTAACGTGGTTGAATCCCAAAAAATGATATCTAATATAATGCACTGCGAAAACCCCTTAATACTTAAATTCAAACAAGTAAAGGGAACTCCACTTGAATGGTTCATTAGGCACAATACTTGTTAAGGTTTTGCAAATGGGGTAGCAAGCTAAGTGGGCTTGAGTATGGGGAAAACTCCACAGTTAAGTGTGCTTGAGCCAGAGGCGATCTGGGATGGGTAACCTCCCTGGAAATCCTAGTTACCGAGTGCAAGCCCCAAAAGTGATGATTGATGCTATGTGATTCATTTCACTAGTTTCAATCCCGTGTCTTCACCCCTATGAGCATCACCCAATGCAATGAGTGTTAAGTGGACTATTCAAAAATCATGAGAAATTAGTCACTTGCAACTATCTCTCATGGAAATGGTCATGCATGAATGACTTACTTAACGCAGTTGAATCCTAAAAAATGATATCTAATATAATGCACTGTGAAAACCCCTTAATACTTAAATTCAAACGAGTGAAGGGAACTCTAATTGAATGGTTCATGAGGCACAATACATGCTAAGGTTTTGCAAATTGGGTAGTAAGTTAAGTGGATTTGAGTGTGGGGAACACTCCACAGCTAAGTGCGCTTGAGCGAGAGGCGAGCTGGGATGGGTGACCTCCTAGGAAGTCCTGGTTACCAGATGCAAGCCCCGGAAGTGATGATTGATGTTATGTGATTCATTTCACTAGTTCAATCCCACTTCTTCACCCCTGTGAGCATCACCCGATGCAATGAGTGCTAAGTGGACTATTCAAAAATCGTGAGAAATTAGTCAGTTACGACTACCTCTCATGGAAATGGTCATACATGAATGAATTACTTAACGTAGTTGAATCCCAAAAAATGATATCTAATATAATGCACAGTGAAAAACCCTTAATACTTAAATTAAAACGAGTGAAGGGAACTCTAATTGAATGGTTCATAAGGCACAATACTTGCTAAGGTTTTGCAAATGGGTTAGCAAGCTAAGTGGACTTAAGCGTGGGGAAAACACCACAATTAAGTGCGCTTGAGCCAGAGGTGATCTGGGATGGGTGACCTCCCGGGAAGTCCTGGTTACCGAGTACAAGCCCCGGAAGTGATGATTGACACTATGTGATTCATTTCACTAGTTTCAATCCCACTTCTTCACCCTTGTGAGCATCACCCGATGCAATGAGTGCTAAGTGGACTAATCAAAACTCATTAGAAATTAGTCAGTTACGACTACCTCTAATGGAAATGGTCATTCAACTCATGAGAAATTAGTCAATTACGACTACCTCTCATGGAAATGGTCATACATGAATGACTTACTTAACACAGTTGAATCCCAAAAAATGATATCTAATATAATGCACTGCGAAAACCCCTTAATACTTAAATTCAAACAAGTGAAGGGAACTCTACTTGAATAGTTCATGAGGCACAATACTTGCTAATGTTCTTCAAATGGGGTAGCAAGATAAGTGGACTAATCAAAACTCATGAGAAATTAGTCAGTTACAACTACCTCTCATGGAAATGGTCATACATGAATGACTTATTTAACACAATTGAATCCCAAAAAATGATATCTAATATAATGCACTGCGAAAACCCCTTAATACTTAAATTCAAATGAGTGAAGGGAACTATACTTGAATAATACTTGCTAAGGTTTTGCAAATGGGGTAGCAAGCTAAGTGGACTAATCAAAACTCATGAGAAATTAGTCAGTTACAACTACCTCTCATGGAAATGGTCATACATGAATGACTTATTTAACGCAGTTGAATCCCAAAAATGATATCTAATATAATGCACTGTGAAAACCCCTTAATACTTAAATTCAAATGAGTGAAAGGAACTCTACTTGAATGGTTCATGAGGCACAATACTTGCTAAGGTTTTGCAAATGGGGTAGCAAGCTAAGTGGACTAATCAAAACTCATGAGAAATAAGTCAGTTACAACTACCTCTCATGGAAATGGTCATACATGAATGACTTATTTAACGCAGTTGACTCCCAAAAAATGATATCTAATATAATGCACTGCGAAAACCCCTTAATACTTAAATTCAAATGAGTGAAGGGAACTCTACTTGAATGGTTCATGAGGCACAATACTTGCTAAGGTTTTGCAAATGGGGTAGCAAGCTAAGTGGACTAATCAAAACTCATGAGAAAAAAGTCAGTTACAACTACCTCTCATGGAAATGGTCATACATGAATGACTTATTTAACGCAATTGAATCCCAAAAAATGATATCTAATATAATGCACTGTGAAAACCCCTTAATACTTAAATTCAAATGAGTGAAGGGAACTCTACTTGAATGGTTCATGAGGCACAATACTTGCTAAGGTTTTGCAAATGGGGTAGCAAGCTAAGTGGGCTTGAGTGTGGGGAAACTCCACAGTTAAGCGCACTTGAGCCAGAGGCAATATGGGATGGGTCACCTCCTGGGAAGTCTTGGTTGCCGGGTGCAAGCCCCGGAAGTGATGATTGACACTATGTGATTCATTTCACTAGTTTCAATACCACTTATTCACCCCTGTGAGCATCACCCGATGCAATGAGTGCTAAGTGGACTATTTGAAAATCATGAGAAATTAGTCAATTACGACTACCTCTCATGGAAATGGTCATACATGAATGACTTACTTAACGCAGTTGAATCCCAAAAATGAGTGCTAAGTGGACTATTCGAAAGTCATGATAAATTAGTCAATTACGACTACCTCTCATGGAAATGGTCATACATGAATGATGTACTTAACGCAGTTGAATCCCAAAAAATGATATCTAATATAATGCACTCTAAAAACCCCTTAATACTTAAACCATCCAATCATAACAAATAATTTTATAGACACACACCTCTTTCCACCCCTTCAAATTGATCTCTTTTTAATTTAAAAGAAGTGCATATATTGCTAACCCCCATCGAGATTGGCTTCTCAAGAATATCAACATTGTTGATTTATTTTATTAGTGTCCTTGTAAAATATGCTTATGTAATGAAATTACCATTTAGTTCAACAACTTCGAGATATTCTTTATAAAAGTTATATATTTCCTACCGCTAGAAATTATTTTCTCCCCATGTTTGGAAAAGAAGTCACACATCCATGATAATGTAGTGTTTTTTATTGGCCCACTCTCTTATCTATGATTTATTTTTGAATAAAATGTAGGATATTTTTCCAATTTTGTTTAGATTATTGATAGGAAAAGATTACCAATTGAGTGAAATTTTTTGAAAGCCTTTCTGTAGAGTAAAATATTCCCAATGTGATAATCATAACATATCTTTGTAGATATCATGCACCACACTAAATATGGATATTTAATGTATTTATTCATTGAAAGATATATCTTCCTTTTCTCTAAGGCATAAATGAAGTGTATACCTTTCAAATAATTATTTTAACAACATCCACCTGAAATCAAATCAAGAACGGAAGTTGATCTTGTCAGAAATTCTTTCTGAAACTGTGCATTACTGGAATGATTTGGATTGATAAAAAAGGTCTAGTCATAGCCGCAGACACACTATTTATTTACAATGTCTCCACCATTTCACCATCCCTAATAAAAGGAATTTCCATCGCTATGAGGAATATCATCCTCACTATAATCATACTCAACATTGTCAAGAGACCAAACGAGAGAATGTTGACCATCTTGAGTCACTTCACCTAAATTGCTTAAAACATGATCTTTATACCTAGGCCTATAATCACTTTGATTGGTGATATACTTGATAAAAGGAATAAAAAACTTAGTATAAAAAAGAATACCATCCATTCCATTTCCATTGGATCTATGATGAAATTATTCACTTGAAGGAAAATAATTTTCACCCTAAATATTGTTGGTGCCATAAAAATGTTCTCTAAGAGGAATGTCTTGATCATCAACAACATCATTATCAGTGACTTTTAAATCCTCACTTGAAGAAAAATCATCATAATCCCCATTGGTTCCTTTAGATTCCCCACTCGGAAGAAAGTCTCCATCCTCATCGTATTTATATTTTGTAATTTTAAAATCATATTTACTAGTTTCATCAATACCTTTAAAACCCTCTCATGGAGAAATTCTTTCGTCACCTTCATTAGTTCTTTTAAAATCCTCACTTGAATAAAATTATTCTTCATCATCATCATCATCATCGATCCCTTTAAAATCCTCACTTGGAGGAAACTCTTCATGATCCACATAAGTTCCTTTAAAATCCCCACTTGGTGGAAATTCATCATCCTTATCGATGCCTTTAAAATCCTTGCTTGGAGGAAATTCTTCATCACCTTGATCAATGCCTTTAAAACGATCACTTGGATGAAATTCATCATCCTCATTACTACCTTTAAAATACTTTCTTGGAATAAATTCTTCATGATCCTCAGCAATGCATTTAAAATTCTCTCTTAGAGGGAATTCTCCACCATCTTCATTGAAGCATTTCAATTATATTGTTGGAGGAAAATTACCATCATCCTTATCAGTGCCTTGAAATTTTTTTCTCGGAGGAAAATCTCCATCATCTTAATTGGATCCTTTACATTATGTTTGAGAAAAATCTTCATCATTATTAATGCCATCACCATATTTCTCCTCTACAACTATGTTACCACTGAAGCCTCCATTGTTGCTTCCATTAAAATCATTAATTAAAGGAACATTTTAATTGAAATCATTTAAAATGTCATTAAATTCTTCAATTGGAGCCAAATTTTTAGTATTTTCCATATCATTGATGTTATCATTAAATTACTTAGAAGAATCATCACCATCATATTCTATACAACTCCTACACCATGTTAGTCCAGGTGAGGTAACTCCCAAAACTTGAATGGAAGGACATAAACCAACTCTAATATCATTGTTACACTCACGTGAATATACAAAATATATAAGGTAAGGTGTAAGATGCATATTATTAATAATATATACATATAAATATACATTTTTCTGACCCTTAATGTGATACCCCTGGTGCAATTTCTTTTGTAGACTTCTATTATTTTATATTTCTTATAAATTTTGAACTGGAAATGTTTGTTGTGGGGCCAAGACTAATTCAAATTGAATTATGTAAATAATTCTTACATTAATATATAAATGGCTTTTAGGGGTATTTCAGCATATCTTAAAGGTACAACCCTCTCCACATGCTAACATTTCATTTCTATTATTTTTTGAGGTGTAATAAATGTACCTATGTGTCTCTAGGTCCTAAATCACCATGGTCGCTAAAGGACACATACCAGGTATTGGTTCTATGAAATTTCTTAATTTTAACTTCCTAGGTTTTAGCTAGAAAGCTTAGGGTCACCTTTGCAATTTTCTCAATATTACTTTCTTCAAAAGCTAAGAGTCACCTTTCCAACTAAGAACCTTGTCCTCGTTTGTTTAATATTGATTACACCATACTCTTCAAATGCACTCTCAATTAATAAGTAGTCCCACTTCCAGGTACATACATAACTACTAAACTCCTTAGAATTGTTAAAGTCCCTATGAGCTAGATTGGAATCACATCCATTGTTGTTCTGTATTTTCCGTGCCAATGATGTTGGCTTAGGCTTGCCTACAAGGATTGTTATAAATTCCATGTTTTAGTGCTCATCACTATGGAAAAGAACCATTTATATATTAATGTAAATAAGACTGATTAACACACAAATAAGACTGATGAGATAGGACTCTAGGAGTCAAACCTCCCCCACTATATCTTTCCTTTGACATTCCAAGCCCCAGAATTTACTAGAAGATGCCAAGCTTGTTATGTCCATGCCCAAAGAGTCATAATTGCCCCTACAAGTGACATTATTTTCACCATTACAGCCAAATCTATTGACCAAATGATGATGGCTCCTTCTATGGAAAATGTTGCTCCTTTCTTCTTAGAAGCCCTCACCCAGCTTTATCAAAAGCTAGATTTTGCCACCATAGCTAGAATTTTTGAGATTTTATTGCCAAAGAATTCCCAATTTCCCAAGAAGAATCCCCTTATCCTTCTTCCATTTTCACAGGCCAAGTAGATTATTTCCATCCTTTCTTACATTCTAGAATATCATTCTGATCAGTGGGTAGATGATCCCATTTTAGGATTTCTTTCCACATTTTCCACAGACAGTAAGCCCTCTACAATTTTCAATTTCAGTCAATTCTTGGCTGACAACATCCATGAGTAGTTCATCAAGTTTCCTCCAGAGCAGGTGTTCAGTTACACCTCTATTTTAATTTACATGTTCATCTACTATCAAGCAGAAAAGTTCAGTTTTGCATCACACAAATTGGATGATGCAGGGGACCAACAACTAATGATATTTTGGACATCATTGGTCATGAAAGAACAACAGGAATTCACATACAAGCAATTTATAGAAGACTTTGTTCATCTAGCTATGAACATTCTCCATAGTACAGTGCAGCCCAGGATCAATGAGGAGATCAAAAGAATATTGCATCTATCAGACCAAGCAAAGACCAGATATTGGTACCTGTATCAAAACTACACAGAGATTAGATTATATGGATGTGAATTGGCCCCTTATAAACTCCCCAAGTATCTCCCAATGAGGATCTTTGCACCAGAGTATATCAGGCAGATGTTGAACTCAGATGATATCCACTTTGTAGTGGCCAAGAAGAAGGCACAATTAAGAATTAAAACACAGGTGGTGATCAGGATTTAAACAGGAATGCAACAAATTACAGAGATAACCATAAACACAAATATGCAGCGGAAATAATACTTCATTTCATTAATGTAAAATATTGAAATATACTTACAAACAGAAATGGAAATAAACCAACTAAGGTGATGGTAGCTATCTCTGGGAAGAGATGTGGCGGCTACATGCCTCTGAACTGTGTTATAATGAGGCTAGAAGAACTATTTATTGTTGAGAAACAATGGAAAACCCTAAACATCCAGAAACCTAACCCTAGAAGATGAAATGAAAAACTGTGGACCCCATTTGGGTAAATTGATACATCAACTTCCCAGGGTCGTAACTTTGCATACGATCTCCATTTGACACGCATGATATCTCATTAGAAAGATCTATCTAAGAACTACAACTTTGGGGCCCATGTTGCTCCTATTTTTCCCAAAAAATGCTGTTTAGGGCCTCAAAATGGCTCCGGAAGTTCAGGACCCGAAACACTGCTAAAAATAGTAAATTGTGCTACAATTAAGGAAATTGAAAAGCTGAAATAAACAATGGTGGGGGTCCAAGTGGACTTGGCTGGTGGCCACCAATATCCACCTAGATCATTCCTCCCCCCTTAGGAAGAAATGTTCCCCATTGCATTGAGTTCCTCCATGAGATAAGGAGACTTTTGTTGAACTTGGTCCCTGGTGAGCCACTTGCCCTGGTGAAGGAGTTGGCCTACTTTGACAACTCGATACAGTTGGATATTTTGCTAGCTAGTGTGCTTGATCTATGTGTCCATGATCTGATCAGTTGCAGCTTGTTCCATGCAATTTGGATTTAACTCTATGGGTGTGATTTTGTTCTTCAATTTTCGATGTGTCTAGTAATGGGGAAAGTATGGCTGAAGGCGGTCCACTGAACACTGGTGCAGGCCCGCATGGGATTGTTGATCTTAATGCATTGTCTCCCACAGCCTTGTATGTTGTAAGGACCATATCGGAGTGTCTAAGTTTCGGATATGCTCCGGTTAAGGCATTCCTTTTGCAAATGCAACCAGACTTTGTTGCCCACCTAAAACTTGTGTGGCACCCGATGTTGATCATGTCACTCCTTGTACTTGGCATTTGATTTCTCAAGAATGTCATGGACCTGCTCACAAATATGTTGGATATGCTCAATGAAGTTGTTTGCCTTATCTATTTTGGACTGGACATGAGCCGAATCTATGTGAGTAGCTGCAAATGGCATGGCCACATCAATGGGACATAGTAGCTGGAATCCCAAGCCCACCTGAAAAGGGTTGTAATTAATCGAGCTGTGGAGAGCCCGGTTGTATCTGTGCTAAACATAGGGGAGCCTCTCATTCCATGTGCCTGGATGCTTTGAGTTGTACATGCATAGAATGTGTACAATCATCATGTTGACAACCTTTGTCTAGCCATCAGTTTGAGGATGGAAGGTTGTGGACTAAGTGAGTTTGGTGTTCAGCATCGACCACAGACTGGACCAAAATGTATTGAGGAACCTGCTGTCCTGATCTGAGATGATAGACTGTGGAATCCCAAAGTGTACCCACACTCGTTCAAAGAAGAGTTTAGCAGTGGCTTTTGTTGTGATATTCTTCTTGCAAGCCGCCATAATGGCCATCTTCGAGAACCTGTCGACGACCACAAAAACACAGTTGTTTCCATGCTTAATGGAAGGAAGGCCTTACATGTAATCCATGGAGATGGATTCCCAAGGTCGACTCGGGGAAGGCAGCAGGGTATAGAGGCCTTTCTTCTTAATGGTGGTTTTAGCAATGGTGCAGGTAGTGCATGATTTGATGTACTTCCCGACATCCTGTCGAAGGTTCAGCCAATAGAAATACTTCTGCAGTACTGCCACCATTTTCTCAACCCCAAAATGCCCAGTAGCCTGACTATAGTGTGCTTCCAAAATCATCTTGGCACACTTGCTTGAAGGAACACAAAGGTGACCCAGGTGGCATAACAGGGCATCCTAGAGGTGAAAATGACCCTCCAAGAGTGTCTAGTATGTGTGGTTGAATTCTAGTTGCTTTTGTAGAGAAGTGGCCAATCAAAAGTCTCGTGCCCATAAGATTTGAGTAGGATGGTTAATGCCATGATCGGTGGTCGATTGAGGCAATCTACAACATTATTGGTGTTTCCCTTCTTATACTTGATATTCAAATGGAATTGTTGTAGGTATGTGTACAACTTCTGATGACGATCATTCTGCAATTTCCCTTGGGTCTTTATGAACTGTAGGGGTCGGTGGTCTGTGTGGATGACCATTTCCTTCCCCAAAATGTAATGCTTCTGTTGTCGATAGGCCTGCACAATGGAATACATCTCTTTGTCATAAGTGGGATACTTTCGGACTGTGCCTTAAAGTGTCTCACAATGATATGCCATTAGATGCTTGTGTTGAGTAAGGACTGCCCAATAGCATAGTCAGAGGCATCTGCCTCAGCCTCAAATGGTTGTTGCAAGTCTGGTAATATGACTACTGGTGCCGAGTAGAGGAGATCTTTCAACTCTGTGAATGACTTTTGTTGAGATTCAGGCCAAAAGAATTTTTCTTTTGCTCCTCCCTTGGTGACTTGACTCAAGGGCCAAATGATATGAGAAAATCCCAACACGAACCTGCAGTAGAAGTTGGAAAGACCTAGAAAGTTGTGGAGCTCTGTCAAAGTGGTTGGAGATGGCCAATCCCAAATGACTTGGATCTTGGTTGGATCCACATGCACCCTCTATTCATCAATAATGTATCCCAGATACTGAACCTAGGTCATGCCAAAAGTGTGTTTCTCCAAATTGGCACATAACTTGTGTTGCCGCAATGTTTGGAGAACCTGTCGGATGTGGTGGAGGTGCTCTTCCCAACTCTGGCTGAAGATCAGGATGTCATCCAAGTATACTACTACGGTGAATGGTCGCAAGATGTCATCCATTAGCCTCATGAAGGTTGCAGGAGCATTCGTCAATCTGAAAGGCATAACCAACCATTTGAAAAGGCCCTCCTTGGATTTGAAGGAAGTCTTCCACACAATGGAGGTTTCAATTGGTACCTGGTGATATCCTGACTTCAAATCGATCTTGCTGAAATATTTTTTCCCCTTCAGTTGGTCCAGGAGGTCATCAATCCGTGGGATTGGGTACCTATTACGGACAGTGATCTTGTTCAGCACTTGATAGTCAATACAGAGTCTCCAAGTCCCATCCTTCTTATGTACCAACATGATCGCGCTCCCACAAGGTGACGAACTCGGACAGATGTGACCTTTCTGCAGTAGCTCCTGATCTGAATCTTAATTTCATTGTTCTCTAGAAAGAAGTGCCGATAGATTTTCCCATTGGGCAGCGGCACACCTTGGGTTAGATCGATGGAGTGCTTGACCTGATAGTGCAGAGGAACCCTTGCAGGGGAGGTGAATATGTTCTCGTACTCCTTCACGACCTTGTCCATCTGTAGTTGTCGTGTAGAGGGGCCCTGTCTAGAGGTTGTGGCCACCGTCTTCTTCTTTCCTTAAGGGCATATCATTAGGAAAACAAATTTCCCGATTTTGGAAATGAGCTTACTGCATTGTTTTGCAGTAACCAAAGAGATGGCGGTAAGCGGTGCTACCTTCGGTATCCTGTAAAACTTCTTTCCCAAAGTAACCATAACAGCATGGGGCCTTGATTCATACACATCATATCGCTTCCACAAGTATGGTTGTCCTAATAATGCATCACAAACTTCAAGGGGAGCAATGTCACACAATACCTCATTCGTGAAGGGCTTGATGTTGTACAGAAGGTGACACTGTTGGCTCACACGTAGATCTCGTCCTTGGTGAAGCCACTCGATGGTGTACGGTTGTGGATGTGTTATGGTTGGTAAGCCCAGATGCTTCACGACCTCTGCCGAAATGAGGTTCATTTGGCTCCTGCTGTCGACAATGAACTGTAGCGAGGAGCCCTTTACCCACATCTGGGAGTGGAAGAGACGCTCTTCCTCTGGATCTTCGAGTTCCTCCTTCTGTATCTTCGCAGTGGCAATGGTAGCGTTGGGCTCTACATTAATAATCTGCTTCCCTTTGTCATTCCCCTTGTCAGGTTTTGACTTAGAGTTGGAACATGCATCTGATTCTGAAACCATTAGCTCAACCACCAGTGACTGCTTGGCCTGACACTCACTTGTGTTGTGAGTGGATCTCTTATGGAACTCACACCACTTTCCCATGTCCTTTTTTGGCTTTGCAGCGCTGTTCCTTGCTTGCAGCTTTGGTGAGTTGTCTTTGGCCACCCCACCTTGGATTTGTCCTTTGTTCTGTAGTTTAGGGGCACCTTTCCCTTGCTTCGTGTTTGTAGATCCAAAGTCTCGCTTCTTCTGTTTAAAATTTTTCTCAACCCTGATGGCATATCGGTATGTCGTGCCGAGCGAGGAGATGTTCAGGAATTCTATTTCTTCCCAGATGTACTTGTGCAGGTAGCCACGATATATGAGTGCCAAATGCTGCTCTGAATCCTTGATACCCAACTTTGCGCGAAGGGTATGGAAAATATTGGTAAACTCCAGCATGTCTTAGTCCCTTCCCTGCCACAGCGTGGTCCACTTTATGTATTGATCCTCATAGCTTCTGATAGGGCAGTACTACTCCTTGATGGCATCCTGGAATGAATTCCAAGTGGGTGCAGCTAAGAATAGTGAGCATGTGCATTCATCCTTTTGCTCGTAGTAGGTTTTCCACCAGTTCTTGACGTGGGGGGCTGCTTTGAGAAGAGCGAAAATAATCTTTTCACGACAAGAAAAATCATGAACAGAAAAATAACCCTCAAGCAGATTTAACCATTTATCGATGGCATCTGCATCTATCTGACCCTTGAATATGGGGATTTCAAAATTAACTTGTACCTTAAACAGTGTGGTGTTTCCAGAGTAGCTATTGGAAACTGATGTGTCGCCCCTGGGTAACCGCTGAAGGATATGGGAAAAGTTGTCCATCATTGTGTTCCTTTGTCACTCGAGGGCTTCTTCGAGCAAGATTTAGATAGGATCTCCTGCCCCCTCATCTTTCTTTTCATCCGTCATGGGAGGCCGTCAGGATTTGCGAGGCTGGTCTTGCAAAGGTTCGACCAGTTCAAGCCCTAACTCTTTATATCCCGACCTCATTGGGGACATGCAAAGAAAAACAGAGAAAAAAGAAAACCCTTTCTAACACCACTGATCCAGATTTAAATAAGAATGCAACAAATTACAAAGATAACCATAAACACAAATATGCAGTGGAAATAATACTTCATTTCATTAATGTAAAATACTGAAATATGCTTACAAACAGAAATTGAAATAAACCAACTAGGGTGATGGTAGCTTATCTCTGAGAAGAGATGTGGCAGCTACATGCTTCTGAACTATGTTACAATGAGGCTCGAAGGCCTATTTATTGTTGAGAAACAATGGAAAACCCTAAACATCCAAAAACCTAACCCTAGAGGATGAAACGCCAAACTATGGGCCTCGTTTGGGTAAATTGGTACATCAACTTCCTAGGGTCGTAACTTTGGCATACGATCTCCATTTGACGAGCACAATATCTCGTTAGAAAGATCTATCCAAGAACTACAACTTTGGGAAGAGCAAAATGGTCCATGTTTTCCCAAAAAAACATCGTTTAGGGCCTCAAAACGGCTCTAGAAGTTCATGACCAGAAAAAGTGCTAAAAATAGTAAATTATGCTACAATTAAGGAAACTAAAAAGCTGAAAGAAACAATGGTAAGGGTCCAAGTGGACTTGGCGGGTGGCCACCAATATCCACCTAGATTAGGTGGGCCCATTTGTGTGCAACACAAGAACAACAAGTGAGGAGGCAGATAAGATACTCAAGGAAATGAAGTTCAACTTGAGCTTCACATGATATTATGACACTTGTGGCATCATTTCAAAACTCGGAGTGGACAATAAGAACACTCCCTACATCCAAACTTCTATGCCAGACATAGAACAATATACCAATCAGTTGGAATGGGAAGAAAATACCCTGCAGGGAGCTGAAGATCAGCTTGTTTCTACTTCCGGTTTGCAAACTCCTATTCCTTAGGAAAAATCTAGCAAAAGGCAGAGGGAGGAAGGGTCATCATCTACAACCAAGAGAGAAGCTAAATAATTTAGAATATGTTACAGAAAGAGACCCAAGGTAACTCACAAACCAGAATTAGACAAAGAGATTGAAGAACAGGTAGTTATCATCATCACAGATTGACCACGCCAACCACCAAGTTCACTACATCTCCTTTTGAACCTTCATCTTCATAGGGTCATAAGGAGACTGAGTTACAATCACACATTGTCCAAACAGAAATGATAATACAGCGTTTGATAGGTACAAAGAAATAAAGCTTAGGAATGAAATCTTGAAGAACAACACTTACAACCAATTCTAGAAGCAGACTTCCAACTGACAAAGTAGACTTCTGTCAGTGTTTGATACTAAGCATGGTAGAATGCAGATAACCTTTCTTGAGGCCTAGACTTCACAGCCTAAATCAACAACTGAATACAAGAGCACCACCTTTGAGTTCAGTACAAAGGACATACATCCCATTGATCAAATGAAGATGCACAAACAAACTGGTGAGATGATACCCTCCACTCTAACTAATACTTCCATGTCCTTATCCAAATTGCAGGTTTCTTTTGCAAATGTATAGTCACAGTTGAAGATGGAGAAGGTCTCCTCCTTGGCCAAAGATAACAAGATCAAGTCTTTGGGAGACTTGGTGATCAAGATAGGGTATGACCCTAAAGATGTCAATGTTGCTGAGGAGATTATCAGGAAGAAGAACTTGGAAATTACAGCATTGAGGAAACAGCTAAAGCTTCCAGCTACAGAAGATCCAGTGACCAAGCACATTGAAGAAGGTGAAGCTCAGAAAGCAGACATGATGAAACTGATTATTGACCAAAACATACAGATCAGGCAGATGGAAGCAGAGTTGGAAAAGTTGATAAAGGAGAAGGAAGATAGCTTGAAGATGGCTATTATTCCCTTAGATGTTGTACCTCTTTCTCAACTTCCATCAACTGGAGCAACTACTGCACCTACCACCTCAATTCAGACACCCAGTGTTGAACAGGTAACACAGGCACTGCAAAACGTGTCATTGCAGTTAACAAAAATTGTGACCTTGCAGGGCCAACTCAAAGCTTTGGAAGTCCAGAAGGCCAATGTTGAAGATGCTCGAACTGTTGAACAGGGACAAATCTTAGATACTTTTGGAAAAGTTGCGCCAGGTAGAGAGGGACACTTTAATTGGCTAGACCTTGGCCCAAGCCAATGAAACAATTTGGATGAACATACTTGACTCAATGAATGTGATTTGGCCTTCTATCTAAATTATATTGAACGGAAAGAGTTAATAGGGAAGGCCACTGAGACCATTGTCCAAGGAAGGGAAAAACTGGGAGAAATGTCAACAAAATTTGCCAATATTATCAGGTTCTTAAATTCAAAGTCCAGATATGAGCTAGAGGAAGTGGGAGTCAGTGACAGAAATGCCACCATTCTAAAAGTCGAGAAAGTCTTGACAAAGAGAAATATTATTGACCAATTGGAGGAAAGGTGTGAAACCTTGGAGTTGCAGGTGAACAGATTTACAAACAGGATTGAAGCCTTATTGTAGAAGGGACCTCCCAAAATCTATGTCATCAATGACAAGTTGATCACTCGGGAAGACTATATCCTGAAAATGAAAGAGGTAGCCAAAAGCAACATTAAATTCAGTGGAATCAAAGGGAGTATGACAGCAAAGGCATTTCTAGAGACCATGTCAAACGACTATCATGTGCAGAATGAGGTAAAACATATTTTTACCATGAAACCAACTTTTGCTAAATATACAGAGGTAGATGAAATCTACTGCAAGGTGACAAAGCTAACAGTGCCAGATGAAAAGAGATGGGAAGAGTTACTTGATTTACTAGATTAAGGAATAACTCAAGAGTAGTAAAAGATTTTGCCAACACAACAGCCAACACAAGATTCAATTCAGCATCGCAGTCTGTTTTGGATGACTCAGCAACTGAAACCACCCAAATAGGGCCACTGCTTTCCTCAATATCCTACGTGGCCTATTCTTTTGCCAAGATTAGATGATATTAGTTTCTAATTAGGCTAATAATACATTGTCAGTTTGACAACAATTCTGTAAATAATTGCTGTAATTTTTATTATAAATACTTCACTATTTGAAGTATTAAGGATTGATTTCCAAATGTAATTTCTTTCTGCATATTGTAATTTCCAAAGCACTGGAGCATCAATAATACAGGGACCTTTCACAGGATTCATGTGGTGTGTTAAATGGTGATGTGTTTCTTCTCTTTATTTGTTTAAACACTGTTATTTATTTCCTGTGTTATTCTAAATCTGAATTAATCAATAGAAACTGTGATAAATAGGATTCATTATCAAGAGCACGTTATTTTGGTTGTTGTTAATTTTAATGTTTTCCACTTGAAGTCACGTCAAGGAATTCTTAATTTCTCTTTGGTCTCTATTGAACCTCACACTTCTGATTTTCCACCATCCACTTAAATTATGAAAAGAACAGTTTACTGATGAGCCTCAATATTGCAACAAGAATGTTGCAACTCCCAAGGCCACTGACTTTAATTATCAACCTAGGGTTCGTACAAACTTAAGAGGTGTCGGAACTATATGTGTAGCATACAATGTGTCCTTCCTTTGTTGTCATGATGTAATGGAGTGTGTGTACTAAAGTCAAATTCTAAACTAATTTCAGAAAATGAAATGTTCGAAATGGAACATTAACATATCGCAAGAAAGAAAGTATAAGGAAAGAGACGGAAATTCAATGCTAAATCGCATCATTTCCTAATTAATTGCCAAGAAACTATGCTTTGCAATAATGCTAAATTATCATGAACCAAATGCTACTCTCTAAGCATGGAAGTAAGAAGCATCAAACATCACTAATGTGTAAGTAAAGGGACTGAAATAAATCTATTTTTGTCTTTTTGCCTTTTCATGCAAAATCAAGTATGCAAACTAATTTCCTTTGGTGATGTGGCAAGTGAATTTAAGGATGTTGAAGGTTGGATGGAAGGGTTAGGAGATGGTTTGATGGCATGAGAGACCCTTGAGAGGCTTTTGGTGACTTCCTAGAGATTTTCCATCAATTCGGCTTCAAAACAGGTTGTTTCAGGAAAACCTACGGGATGTACTAGAAACCTACAAGATGATCCTATACAAATTACAGGAAACCTACAAGATACATACGAGAGAAAAAAGTAAGGTTTTGGAGGTGATGGGAGGCTTAAGAAAGGTGTGTGATGGGTGGAATTGAGTGGGAAAATTCCTAGGATCACTCAGAACTCAAAACCAAAATCGGGAGATGGATGGATTCGCTCAAAAAGCTTGGAGAAGTTTCCTTGTGAAATGATGAAATTTGTGAGGGTTTAATGACCAATAAAATCAAATCCAACTTGGATGAGACAAATTTTGTTATTAAATAGAATGTCTTAGGTCCCTATTCCAAGTGGAATCACTCAAAAATACCTTTGTTAACACATGCTAAAAAAAATAAAAAATAAATATTACTAGTCGAAAATCTAGAAATTTGAGAACTAATGAGCTAGTAAATCAAAACAATGTCTAACCTAATCAAGTGAAAATGCAATGGGGTGATTTTTGTTATGAACTAGAATGTTTTCTTGATCTAATGCAAGTGGAATCAAGTCGATTGAAGCTTGTTAGCATGCTCTAAAAAATAGAAGAAATTTATTGTTCTTCACTAAAAAGGAGGTCCATCAATCTAGATTTGGGAATAATAAGACTAATCCAAGCAATGCAATGATTATTATGAACTTACAAAGTTTTTCCAATAATTAAATAATGCTTGTGATCCTACAAAAGAACTTACATCAACCATTTAACTCAATCCTACAACAAGAAACCATTAATACTAAATGCAGAAATAGAAAGAAATAAAAACTAGAGATGCATGTGAATAAGCAATTAAAAGAAGGAAATAAAATGATACAAAAGGGATTTGAGGCTCCTAGGATGGACAAGTGTAAGGAAACTCAGAGACCTGTGGAGGAGAACAAGATTTAGAAGTTGAACATGACACCAATCTTCATTATTCCATCAATATAATTACATCCTTGCAAGAAAATACAATGGAGTTGCAGAAATACAAGCTCTCTCCACAATAACACTAATGAAAATCTCTCCCCTAGAGGCAAATTCGACTTGGTACTTATACAAAATGATTAGGAACCATTCCCCATGAATGGAGGAAGCTTTCCTGATCCGAGTTGACTCAACCCACGGATTTAACCAAGATCTTTTACTTTCGTGATGTGATTAGAATTGCATTTAAAATATCATAATTGAACATATCTGCATGATGTAAAGATGAAGGAACATGACAATCATCAGCAACATAAAATAACAAGATGTTGATAACAGAGTTCGTCTAGGAGGGACTACATCTTTGGGCCCTAGTGTCAAGATGGTGTAGGCCATTGCATTAAGTGTTGTCAATAGTGATTATGTACATAAGAGGTGACATCGCTATCATACAACGAAAATGACCTCATGCAGGAGTGGCTCCAAGAGATGTTCCGTTGCAGGAACTCTCATTAAAAAAGGACTCCTATCAGTATGACCTAAACTCATGCATGATGATAATGAACATCACACCAAAATGGCATAAAAGGGATCTCAATGCAAACATACATGGCGACACATGAGTATCCCATAAACATGACGACAAAGGGATCTCAAATAAAACATGACAAATCATGACAACAAGTACATCCCACAAATGATTCCACGTCACATCAAGCAGGAACCATGAAAGAAGTAAGAAAACAAGACCCCACATCAAACAACAAACATGGATCTATGCAACACAATGCATCTCATAGCAAAAAAAAGTACATGAACATACTGCATATACCTCACATCCTGGGGCCATCTGAAGAAAAGGATGTCAAACCGCTAAAGCTGGTCATACCATCAATCTCATGGCGTCGAATCTCATGGAAATGGTTGCTCACACATGAATGCTGACACTTGCACTCCACTTTGAAAAGTGGCTGAAAAATGAAATGATCAAATGGAAAATCTGAATGCACCATCAAATTTGTGGCATCGAATAGTGTAAAATCGACTGTCAAATTTCTGAATTCTGAGAAAGTGGAAATCTGGGGCTAAATGAATCTTTTAGATTCCCCCTAAATTCTTCAAATATTCCCTCCTCCAAGTCATTTGTAGATCTACTGCTCAAATCAAAATTCTAACTACACCATCAGGTTCGTGTCATTGAGAGGTGTAGGATCGACATAAAGTTTGTCCAATTTGGACATCAAAAAAATCTCACCCTCCTGGAAATTGGCTCAATCATGGTTCCACTTGTGTTTCTCCAGGATCATGGTTCCACCTGCAAAACAATAAAAAAATAGGTGCCTCAGAAAATGCACCAGTCTTTGGCCTCTGTTCCGTTCTACATCACGTGGCTCCGTTCCATTCCCATCTGACCTCAAATCCGCCTCTCCGTTCTAGTGCAACCTCCTCCTTCGTGCAAATGAAATAAAGGTTTAAATATTAAAAGGTGGGTGGAGCTATCAAGGTTGAGCCCTATGGCCCAACGGTGGCGGATTCCTTTAGGACGGTGAAGGTTGCGGTTTCAAACCCCCACCCCTCCAAAATGGTGTGATTAATTTTGGTGTGTTACATTGTTTTTTTGGATGGCGCATTAATAATGTTTGGTGTGATGTCAAAATTTGGGTTGGTGGTATTAATGGTTGGTTGGTGTACGCCACCATATGGGGTTACCGCGTGGGCGGGGTCGACGGGCCCGCCAGCCGTGGGTTCAACTCCCACCGGCTCTGACATTTGATTTAACGTATGTGGTATGGTTGTGGTTGGGGTGTGGACCAAGTCCATCGGAGGTGGCCCGCCCACCCCGTATAACATATGTTATTAATAATGTGCGGTTGGGGTGTGGAAGGGTTTGGTGGGGTAATGGCTATGTATTGGTCATTGGGGGGTGGCGGGGTTGGTGGCCCGCCACCCCAAATATATTATATATATATATATATATATATATATAATTATATATATATATATATATATATATATATATATATATATATATATATATATATATATATATATATATATATATATATCAACACATTTTTCGAATTTGTCCAATACATGGGATATTAGAAAAATTAACGATCCAACAAATTCGTCCTCTTTCGGGACCTAGATTTCATGCCTCGAGGTCAGTCAAATTGTAAGACACTTAAACCTGGTCCACATGCCAACTTTGAACAAAACTTTGATTGGCTCGTTCTCCCTCATACAAGCTCAGATTGACGAACCATTTGCACCATTGTGATCAAGACGACAAGATCTACACTTTGGTCCTGGTTCAAAAGCATTATGATCGCTTTTATTTTTGAGCTTCCATGAGCCCTCTTTGTCCTGTGTGTGTCTTTGGAGCCACCTGGATCAATCCTCCCCACTAAGGAGCTTTTGATCCTTCAAAAGCATGAAAAATAATCTGCAACTTCTTTGTACCTTGTCTGCATCACAAGCGTCCTGAAAAGGTCTCACTTCCATCTCCTTCACCTTTGTTCTTCAGAGCCTTAAGCAATGAGCCAACACCTGCAACCTCTGCAACCTGTAGTACATTTTTCTGCAAATTACATGCTTGTCTTACATGACCAACTAATGACCCAAGCATCCCATACTTGCCACGAGTTTATAACGCATATCCGGTGGTCAAGTTTACATCAAGATGGACACAGTACCCTAGCTACGAAAACAAGGCCAACATATCATTGTTGCTCCAACAAGTGATGGAAAACACATCATCACTACAACACATGATTTACAAAGATAAGGCCAAACACTATTTTTGCTTTGACAAGTGATGGACACACAACATCACTTTCAGAGTGTAAAATGCAACTCAAAATAAGACTGGACACAATTGTTGCTTAACAAGTGATAGAAAACACGTTATCACTTTTACATTTTAAAATGCAACAAATGATTTACAAAAGCACGACCATGATAAGCTAACATATCTAGAAACCATTTTTCACTTATCAATGTGAATGCGTCATTCCCCTGTGGTGGTTTTTCTCGTCGAATAACTGCTTCACCTGGTTCATGCACCGACACTTTGTCTGTAAGGCATTGCTCTGGATGGGGCCTCCAACAAGTGCCTCTTTGATGGCCACTTCTATCTCAATGACTGCAGTACATCTTCTTCATCCAGATCTGCTTAACATGTTTCTTTACCTACTGTTGAGGGGGTCTTTCATGCCTCCTCCTTTTGTGTGTCGTTATTCTTTTCCAACACTTATAAAATGTATCGTTATGTAATCCACAAATGGTACATGTTTTTCGATGTCATGTTTTACATTCATCATTAACAACATAATTATAATCAAAATGAACATTTCAATATCAAAATTGGTTATACCTTTCCTTGTTGTCTCTGATGTCATTATGGCGATGAGAGCTTGCCTTAGCTCCATCCCTGCAATGGGTAATACCATGGGATGATGGGGATGTGTGCCCATAATTCTCTTTCCTTGACGATTTCGACAATGTCTCAGAAGAATCTGACACTTTTGAGCATTCTCCTTCGGTGTATCCCAAGCCTGCAAATCGAGGTCTCTGCACAACCTCCAATGGTTGAGTTATGAATTGGTTATTAACACCAAGATCTTCTTCCTCCTCATGCCTCACCTAGTAAGGAGCCT
Source organism: Pinus taeda (assembly GCA_000404065.3). Classification (NCBI taxonomy): domain Eukaryota; kingdom Viridiplantae; phylum Streptophyta; class Pinopsida; order Pinales; family Pinaceae; genus Pinus; species Pinus taeda. Next base: position 89,860 of record APFE030942758.1, read on the forward strand.
CATGTTTGTCCCTGTAATTGGGATCTCCAAATCTCCAACAGAAATCATACTATGTGAAGACGAAACTGAAAGGAAATCAACATCTATTACCTCCACTATCGAGTTGGAAAGAACTGATGAGGGATGCTCATCATCTGTTGTTGGTGGTTCATTGTTTGTCTTGGCGGATTCCCCAACTTCTTTCCTGACATACCCAAGTCTTTCCTGACGGGGTAATTCTTCTACTTTGATGGGGTTGACAATGCCTTGGCCATTACTGCCCAAGCCTTTTCCTTCATAACCCATTTTTTCAATAGTTTGGAGCCAATTCTTGTGGTATGATTTTCAAAAACAACGAAATCATCATCAGGAAACATACATGGAGATGGAGAATTACTTTTTACCTCACATGGGTCACGCTGCAGCTTTTCCAAGGCCTCGTCCTTACCTTGCAGCTATCGTAGTAAACTTTGTTTTTCCTGTTTCTCTTCTTGTAGACACATCTTCAATTCAACGTTCTCTATTTGAAGGTTTGGTTGTTGTGCTTCAGTTTTTCCACGGCCTCTTCCGTGGCTCACAGCTGAAGCTGCAATCACTCCTTTTCCTCTGTCTCTTTTTGTAGAGCTTCATACATTATTTCCACCCTTTTGGAAATTTTGAGCATGGTCTCGTACATCACTTTTTCATCCTCTGTCGTTGCATGTTCCATTGTTAACGCTTGCAATTCACATCCGCGCAAAGACCACTCTGATACCAAACTTGATCCGAGTTGACACAACTTCTGGATTTAACCAAGATCTTTTACTTTCGTGATGTGATTAGAATTGCATTTAAAATAGCATAATTGAACATATCTACATGCTGTGAAGAATAAGGAACATGACAATCATCATAAACATAAAATAACAAGATTTTGATAACAAAGTTCGCCTAGGAGGGACTACGTCTCTGGGCCCCAGTGTCAAGATGGTGTAGGTCGCTGCATTAAGTGTTGTCAATAGTGATGATGTACATAAGAGGTGACCTCGCTATCATACAAGGAAAATTCCCTCACGCGAGAGTGGCTCCAAGAGATGGTCCGCTGCGAGAACTCTCATTCAAAAAGGACTCCTATCAGTTTGACCTAAACTCATGCATGATGATAATGACAATCCCGCCAACATGGCATAAAAGGGATCTCAATGCAAACATACATGGCTACACATGAGTATCCCATCAACATGACGATAAAGGGATCTCAAATAAAACATAACGAATCATGACAACAAGTACATCCCACAAATGATTTTGTGTCACATCAAGTAGGAATCATGAAACAAGAAAACAAGATCCCACACTAAACAACAAACATGGATCTATGAAGCACAATGCATCTCATAGCAAAAAGCATTACATGAACATATTGCATACACCTCACATCCTGGGGCCATCTGAAGAAAAGGATGTCAAACTGCTGAAGTCGGTCGTACCATCAATCTCGCGGCATCAAATCTCATGGAAATGACTATTCACACATGAATGCTGACACCTGCACTCCACTTTGAAAAGTGGCCAAAAAATGAAATGATCAAATGGAAAATATGAATGCACCATCAGATTTGTGGCGTTGAATAGTGTAAAATCGACTATCAAATTTCTGAATTCTGAGAAAGTGGAAATCTGGGGCTATAGGAATCTTTTAGATTCCCCCTAGATTCCTCAAGGATTCTCTCATCTGGATCATCTAAAGATCTGTTGCTCGGATCAAAATTCTAACTACGCCATCAGGTTCATGTCGCTGAGAGGTGTAGGATCGACATAAAGTTTCTCCAATTTGGACACTGGAAAAATCACTGAATCCAGGTGGATGTTGGTGGCCACCCACCTATCCCATTTGGACCCCACAATTGTCTCTTTTAGCATTTTCAGTTTCCTTAATTGTAGCACAACTTACTATTTTTAGCAATTTTTCGGGTCCTGAACTTCCGGAGCCGTTTTGAGGCCCTAAATGACGGTTTTTTTGGAATTCGGGGGCAACACGGGTCCATGGAACATGGACCGGTGTTTCCCGTTCCAACAATGGTAGTTCTCGGACAGATCTTTCTAACGAGCTATCATACGCGTCAAACGGAGATCGTATGCACAAGTTACGACCCCGGGAAATTGATGTACCAATTTACCCAAAACGGGGCCCACAATTCGGCTTTTCATCTTCTAAGGTTCGGTTTTGGAATGTGAAGGGTTTTCCATTGTTTCTCAATAATAAATATGCCTTCGAGCCTCATTGTAACACAAGTTCGGAACAGTTCAGAGACATGCTGCCACACATCTCTTCTCATAGAAAAGCTACCATAGTCCTAGCTGGTTTATTTCCAATTCTGGTTGTAAGCATATTTCGGTATTTTCCATTAATGAAATAAAGTGTTATTTCCGCTGCATCTCTTTATTTATGGTTATCTCTGTAATCTATTGCGTTCCTGTTTAAATCTGGATTAGTGGTATCAGAGCGATCTTCTTTTTCCCTGTTTTTCTTTGCATGTCCCCAACGAGGTTAGGATATAAGGAGTTAGGGCTTGAACTAGTCGAACCTTTGCAAGACCAGCCTCGAAAATCGCGACGGCCTCCCATGGCGGATGAGAAGAAAGACGAGGGGGCAGGAGATCCTATCAAAATCTTGCTCGAAGCAGCCCTCGAGCGACAACGGAACGCGATGATGGACAGTTTTGCGCAGATCCTTCAGCGGCTACCTAGAGGTGACGCATCGGCTTCCAGCAGCGACTCTGGAAAGGCCACGCCCTTTAAGGTACAAGTTAATTTTGAAATCCCCATCTTCGAGGGTAAAATAGACGCAGATGCCGTAGATAAATGGTTAAATCTGCTAGATGGGTATTTCTCTGTTCATGAATTTTCAAGTCGGGAAAAGATTGTTTTCGCTCTTCTCAAAGCAGCCCCCCCCGTCAAGGACTGGTGGGACACCTACTGCGAGCAGAAGGATGAAAGTACAGGCTCATTATTTTCAGCCGCACCCACTTGGAATGACTTCCGGGATGCCATCAAGGAGCAGTACTACCCTGTCAAAAGCTATGAGGACAAATACATCAAATGGACCACACTGCGGAAGGGACGAGACCAAGATGTTCCAGAGTTCACAAACATTTTTCATACCCTTCGCACACAGTTGGGTATCAAAGATTCTGAGCGGCATCTGGTGCTCAAATACCGCC
>APFE030942768.1:2199-42349 GCA_000404065.3 Pinus taeda
GTCGGTAGGGCGCCCGGAGGGGTCGGGCGGACGAGTGAGGGGGCGGGGCGCACCCACGCGTATTAAGCAAATGAGGTTGACCGGGCCCACCAGGCTCACGATGGATGTAATTGTTATTTTGGCTCGGGAAACTTATTAATTTAAAAAAAAAATCATTAAACTAATTTAATATAAAAGTTTTCAAGGAAAAAAATTTAACTTACCTTTCAATTGCGAGAATTCTTCATTGAATATGTTGTTGATAGCGATTTAGCTGCTCCACATATTCATGAGTCTTTCAACGATTTTCACAAAGCCTGGATGTGATGTGAGTAATAGTGACAATGAAATTTTAATATATAAGTGAAGTTATGGAGATGTTTAACTGTACGGTTAATATGGGATAATTTGTTTTACAATATTATAAAATGAATATTATAGATTTGTTTTACAACGGGTTGAATGTGGGATAATTTGTTTTAAAATATTATAAAGTGAATATTGTAGTATTGGAAAGCGAATATTATATGGTTTAAATATTATAATAATTAATGTAGAAGTTGTAGTGTATAATTTTAATTATGATTTCATAAAAAAATTTAGTTTACATTTTTCAATAAATTGTAAAACAAAGTAATGAAGGTAAATAAATTTAACAAGGTTTTTGGAGGGAAATATTTTCGCGAAACTTTTTGGAGGGAAATATTTTTGCGAAATTTTTTGGAGGGAAAATTTCATTCTTTAAGCTATATAATATCTTTAGGAGACTCTCCATTTGTATCATTCAACATCTTCTATTTGAAAGGGATGGATGGTTCTGATAGTGACGTTTCGATTTATACACCATCAACTTCTTCATCGCGTAACAACTCTATTCATATTGATGAATATAACAGGAATTCTTCCACTATGAATAGAAAGTCAATTCTTCCACTTAGTCCTGATTCTAACGACTATGAGAGCAGCATTGATGAAAGAGGGGATGAAGAATTTCAAATAAATAAAGAGTCACAGATTCCACTTAGTCCTACTTCTAAGGACTATGAAAGCCGCAGTGATGAAGAGCATGATGGTGAAGTTCAAAAGAACGGAGTGCCACGATGTCCACTTAGTCCTAATTCTGAGGACTATGAGAGCAGCAGTTTTGAAGAGCATGATGGTGAAGTTCAAAAGAATGGAGGGTCACGGTGTCCACTTAGTCCTAATTCTGAGGACTATGAGAGCAACAATTTTGAAGAGCATAATTGTGAAGTTCAAAAGGAGTGTCACGGTGTCCACTTAGTCCTAATTCTGCGAACTATGAGAGCAACAGTTTTGAAGAGCATGATGGTGAAGTTCAAAAGAATGGAGTGTCACGGTGTCCACTTAGTCCTAATTCTAAAAACTATGAGAGCAGTAGTTTTGAAGAGCATAATGGTGAATTTCAAAAGAAGGGAGTGTCACGGTGTCCACTTAGTCCTAATTCTGCGGACTATGAGAGCAACAATTTTGAAGTGCATGATGGCAATTTTCAAAAGAATGGAGTTTCACGGTGTCCACTTAGCCCTAATTCTGAAGACTATGAGAGCAACAGTGATGAAAAGCATGATGTTGATTTTCAAAAGTATGGAGTGTCAAAGTGTCCACTTAGTCCTAACTCTAAGGACTATGAGAGCAGTAGTGATGAAAAGCATGATGTTGATTTTCAAAAGTATGGAGAGTCACGGTGTCCAGTTAGTCCAAATTCTAAGGATTATGAGAGCAGCAATGATGAAGAGTGGGATGATGAATTTCAAAAGATTGGAGTACCACAGTGCCCACTTAGTCCTAATTCTGCGGACTATGAGAGCAATAGTTATGAAGAGCGTAATGATGAATTTCAAAAGAATGGAGTGCCACTGTGTTCTCTTAGTCCTAATTCTAAGGACTATGAGAGCAGTAATGATGAAGGACAGGATGATGCACTTAGTCCTAATTCTAATGAGTATAAAGGTAGCAGTGGCAAAGGACGGGATGTAGCATCTTCAATAATTAAATAGTCACATTTTCAACGTAGTCCTAATTCTATGGACTATGAGAGTAGCACTGGAAATGCATATGAGGAAGAATATCCATTAAACATCGAGTCAGATTTTCCATTCAATATGAATACTAAAGACTACGACAGTAGCACTGAAGAAGCGGAAGATGAAGAATATCCTCCAAGTCAATATTTGAAAAGCAGAGCTGATCATAGTGTGGATAACATTCCTCTTAATGATGATGAAAAGCCTTATACAAATGATGATCAAATGATGGAGATGTTGCCAAGAAATATTGTATCAAGGAGTAGGAGCAAACCTTTTCATATCAATGCAAGTTGTTCTAGTTATACAAGGGCTAGAGCAGAATATATGACGAGAAGAAGTTCTATCAGTGCTCTCATTTCAAGTGAATGTTGCCAAAAAGATTGCTTGAAACATATGGATTTCAAATTTGCATTAGAAAGCAGGAAGAGATGTCAATGAATAAAAGCATGCAAAATTCATATTTAGTTGGGTGCATGCAATCTACATTGTCAGGTTATGATTATCATATTGGGACTTTTTTTATCTGTAGAAAAGGTTTCAAAATGTTTCATTTGATTGGGAATTTTCGTCTCTCGAGAGTTCAAGAAAATTTGGAAAAGGATCCCACATTTTATTCAGAAGTACGTCATAAAAGACAGTTTGGTCCATTATCAAATACTGCAATGTCATGGATGAAAGATTTCTTTTCAAAGCATGGAGAGTGTATGCCAAAAAGAGAGACAATACATATTCCAGATAATTTTTTAAGACGAGAAATCTACAACTATACCAAATATGCAGAAGTGCTGAGAGACATGGCCAGATTTTCTTACATATCATATTTTGTGAAGGTATGGAAGAAAGAATTCACAATGTCGTATTCCTAAGAAGACAAGGATGGGGATTTGCAGTACATGTGCTTCTCTTAAATAAAAAAGGGACAAATGTGAAGGCTCAGAAAGAGGTAAGCGTTCATAACTTTAACTTTGAAAATTGTATAGTCATCAACTATGAAAACATATTTCTTAATGAATCTCTTTTATGTTGTGTAGATTTAATTGTCAAACAACTTCAGGAGCATCGCGAACAACAAACAAATGAAAGGAAGAAGTTGTACAAGCATCGAAAGAAGTGTTATGATAATCCGAATAAATATTTGGGTTTGATAATTAATGGTATGGACCAGAAGAAAACACTTCTACCACATTTTGTTCGCACACCCAAAAATTTACAGGAGGAAAACTTTATTCAATTTCACTTGGTCGGTTATATGGTCTTCAATGGGAAAATGTTGCCAAGGGTGTACTTCACAGTTCCAAATATTCATAATGATGCAAATCTAACCATAACCATAATTCAGGATGTGCTTTCTCATTGGTCTGGTAATCTTCCTGAAGTTTTGTATCTATAATTGGACAACACTTGCCGTGAAAACAAAAATCAGGTTGCTTTTGGATATCTAAACATGCTTGTTGAATTGAGAATTTTTCAAAAGGTAAAGGTTGGTTTCCTTCTTGTTGGGCACACTCATGACCATATTGATCAGATGTTCAGTCGTTTCTCAGTCACATTGAGGAGGAAGGAAGTTGGGATCTTGCCATCACTAATTGAATGTATTAAGAAATCATACATGCCAGAGCCTACTTTTGATGTGTTGGAAGAAACTGTTGACATGCGAAGGTTTATTTTGGGATCATATGGTGAGGGGAAATGCATTGAACAACTTAATGACATTAGCTTCCAACATCAATTTGTATCAAAAAAATTGATGGGAAATCACTAATATGGGGCAAGAAGTTTTCAACTACTACAGAATGGGCACCATCATCAGGTTTGTAATTTTTGAAGTTCATTCCAGATCATCCAATATTTGCATCAAAAATATTGTTATTACAACCAGTTGGTGAAGTTCAGAATGCACGTAGACATAACAGGGCTATAAATTATTCTGATTGCCTGGAAGAAATTAAAAAATGTATTAGATATACATATGAGTACTTTGAAATCGCTGATTCAGTTTGGTGGGAGTTGTTTTTCAATAATCAAAGTGATATCATTTCGACAACAATAAATGAAGATATACCTTTGAAAAATCCTTTTATTTGGCCACAAAATGTGTCGAATGAACATGAGGAAGTAAACATTGTTGAACAGCAACAATCTCAAGGTATTATTAATTTTTCACAGGCAGCGTTTAGAGAGATGTATATTGGTTCTAGAAGATCTCGTGCACATCGTGAAGCCATGGAAGACCTTTATAGGGGTTCAACACAGGATATTAAGGAGGGTTTCATGATTGCAGTGCTAGCAGATGGAGATCCCAATGGCTATCCATTTTGGGTTGCTAAAGTTATAAAGGTCTTTACAGAAAATGAGGATGTTACAAGTGTTGAAGTACATTGGTATGCCACAAATACACACCCATTCAATGGTGTGTATAAGTCAGAGATGGTAGTTGACAAAAAAAATGGCGGAAAAAGAAAAAGAAAGGGTACAAATGTAAATCGCCGCCGCACAGACATATTAAAATTGGAGGATGTAGACATACTTGTTTATGACTTCAATTTAACAAAGAGAGGAACTCTTCGCTTCAAGACGATAGAGATTCTGAAAAGGTTGTTACCAGAAGGAACAATGTTGACATGGGAGTCACCTGAAACCAGTCATAGATCTAGAAGAATTTTGAAACCTGAAATGTTGGGCATGCATGTGGACTCAGATGGGGCACTAGTTGATGAAAGAGAAGAATATGAAACATCTTCATTAGCATCCAGTCACTCATCTGAAGATGTGAATTCTGATGGTGTGCTAGAAAACATGAGTGATTTTGAATAATTGTTTAAGACAGTTTATATCACTGATGTATGCATCGTATCTTCAAATAAAATTAATGTTTTCCATATGGTGTTAAATGAGAAGTTATGAGGCATTTTTATGTTGTTGGATTATATGTCTTAATTATGATAAATTTTATTGTTTAAAATATCTACAATGCAATATTAAATTAGAGATATAAAATATGTTTTATTCAATATACAAATAATGACTTTTGAATGCATTTAGTGATGTAATTTGTTCATAATGTCATGGTTTTTTAATTTTATAGTTGAAAAAATTTCAATTTTTTTTGTATCTAGCATGTTATGGTTGAAAACATGTTAAATTTATACTTAGGAAAGAAAAATGATATTCTACCAAAAACAATAGTGTGTTTTTTCTCGCATAAACAACTTTGTTTGACACATAAAAAATTGGTTTTATTAGCATTTGTTTTAAATTTTGAAAATTGACCCTAAAAAAAAAATCATTGTTCCAGTATGATCACTTTCATTTTGAAGCTATATTTTGCACGAAAATTTCATAGTAAATTTTGTAGTCACTACCAGTTTTAAAACATTTTCAAAATTGACGCCTAAAAAATAAAAACATCGTTCCAGTATACACACGTTTCGTTTTGAGAACTGTTTTTGATGTTTTTTTGGGGTTTTTTGGCCAGAGTTCCCGATTTGAGTTTATAGTTCCCGTTTCAAAGTTTACATTGTTAAGAAACGATTTTTATTGCTCCCCTAAAGATAAAATTTTATAACACGACTTCATTTGTGGTTGCATCTTCAGACAGGATGCCCATATCCTTTATTAGCATGACCAAAAATGAATTTATCAAACTATTATCCCTAGAAGATATTATTATGTGTTCCTTTAGTGTTGTCATCATTGTCAGGCTAATTTAGAGATATAAACTAAGACTTAATATTCATATCAATTTTTTGCTCATAAACTTAGAATCACACTACAATATGTAATGAGTTAGATTATATTGGTTGTCACTTCTTGATCAGGTGCTCAGTTTTTAGCTCAAAAATAAAAGTTCTCAGAATGGCTTGAAACCTAAACAACAACGTTCATCTCCAAAAAAAAATCCTAACACAACTCATTTCGTCAAAAACCAAGTTCGTATGAGAAATTTACTGTGTTCTGATCACTTTGCTAAACAAGGGAAATTTGCAAAAAAAATGTCGAGTCACTGCACAGTCAACAGTCCGTACTACTGACATGGCAAGTGACTAGGCATGGTCAAAGATGGTCAATAGTGTATCGTAGATGGACAAGTGGCATCGTTTCATTGGTTTTTAGGTGGTGTGTTGGCATGTTTCTATTGGTTCATTTTAGGCCAAAGAAAGAATCCCATGTGATAAGCCCAGAGGCCGTCACGTGGCACCTCCCAAAGGCCTTGACAGTCTCGACAGTGGAGAATTTTTTTATGGTGGAGGTCAAGGTCAAACCTGCGACCTCCAGCATACCATCCACAAGTCCTAACCACCTCTGCTATACCGTGTTTCTTACCATATATGTTTTCTACTTTTATTTAAAGTTAAACGGTGTGGAGTTGGACTGTTAGGGGAGGGCCAGCTTGCAGGCCAACCCTCCCCCATGCGAACGCAAATGTGTTAACCACATACAATTTATATTAAGTTCAACAGATAAGTCCCATAATTGTTAATCTATATGTCTCCGCATGTGAACATCAACCCACAACAACGTGGTTACGGTTATGTCACCGGCGGTTTTGGCATACCATTACTCCAAAACAGTTAGCATGTGTCCAATTTTGGTGACAGTTAAGGTTATGGTTAGCCTAATCTGCATGATTAGCACTAAACCATAACTTAAACTCAACTTAACACTAATTAATTACACAGTTAGACTGGCGGGAATTTCAGCAGAGCCCCCAATTTCGGGCTTACCTTCACATTTAGTGCCCTAACTAGAGTCATTCTAGATTTAGCGGAACTTTTCTAGGAAAAGACTAACTAAGTCATAGAGAAGGCAATTTTCGACCAAATTGAGCTCAAGAAGAGGTGTTCTTGGCTAATTTGGACATTCTGAACAAATTGGTACAAGTATCATGAGCCATAGAGATTTGTAGAACAATGTTTTTTGATATTGAGCTAATAAAGAGGCATAAGCCATGGATGCTGGACCAAGGAGATGTAGCCCATCAAGGGTGAAATCCTTCATCAAAACACTACGTTAAAGTGTCTCTTTGATGTTTTTGCTATACTTTGAATGTATGTTGTTCAATATTTTTTTTTAAAACTATTTTTCTCCTGAATGTCATTTTAAACTTGAGAAAGTTTACCTGATTAGATCCACAAACAGCTAATGAAACCTTAGTACAAGAAGCAATAAGGAAGCATATGTTTAGAAATCTGTAATTGATATTAGCACATCATAAACTAACAATAAAAAATAGATCAAGTTGGTATGAGAGCAAAGGTTGAATTTCTTGATTGCTTGAGTTTGTGCAATTAGGGTTTTAATGGTTGCAAAAGTGTGATGCTTACAAGGTTAAAGTTGCAAAAAGGAGAAGGGAAGCTATTGGTTGCAACAACTGAGGTAATTCCCAGAAGAAGGAGAGCCACAAGGCCACAATCTCCACCACCCAAATTTCCAATTATAGCTGCAGTTGAAACTCCTCAAATTTTTCCTTCAACTGAGATTGAAGAGGTACAAGCAGTACCAATTTCTGAGCCTCAATCCACAACCATTATGTTTGGAGGAAGAGATCTTGAAGGTCCTTCTTCAGAAGAGGAAGAATTCAAGAAAGCTTTCTTTACTTTAACTGAGATGGTTAAAGTCCTCTATGAAGAGAGGAACACTAGAATGGTAGGAGAGAGTTCTTTGCCTCCACATGGAGAAGGAAGCTTAGAGGATAAAAAAGATGAGAAGAAGGATTCAAAAGGGAATGGTGGAAAGCCACCTCCATCTCCATCATCCTCACCATATTCATCATCTCACACAACATCATCTTCCACTACCACCACTGAAACTACCCATACTCATTCAAAAACCCCAAAAGGAAAGACTCCCTTACTCAAATCGGACATAAAATTTAAACTTCCCATGTACAATGGAGAGGTGAATGCAGAAAAGTTGGACAATTGGATTCGACAGTTGGAGGTATACTGTAGAATGCAAAACCTTCAAGAAGACGATATAAAAATCCAGTTGGTTTCACTGAGGCTAAAAGGAGTTGCACTAGTTTGGTGGGAAGTAAAGATTCAAGAGGAAATGCGAATCTATGGTAAGATATCCATTATTTGGGTTGAATTTGTTTATGCAATTAAAAGACATTTTTATCCTTTAGCCTATATGCAAAAATCCATTATGAGTTGGCAGAATTTTAAGCAACTTAAAGGCCAAACAGTCTAAGATTATACACAAGAGTTTAGAAAAAGGGCTTTGTTGTTAGGAGCAAATTTGAATTCCCAAGATACACTACTGAAATATATTGGGGGTTTACATTCCTATTTGAAAGATACTATCCTTATGTTCAATACAAACAATTTATATGAGGTATGTGTGCACACCACACACCTTGAATCTAGAGGAAAGAACATTCAGGAAGAGGGTAGTAAGCAGAATCCATTCAAGGGAAAGGAGAAAGAGAAGGGTGGAAAATGGAAGGGAAAGAAGAATGCAAGTGTGAAGAAAGAAGGGGAGAAAATCATATGCAAACAATGTTCCAAAGAGGGGCATGATGAAGCCCACTGCTGGAAATTGCACCCTAAATTGATGCCTAAGAAACAAAACAATAAGGGAAAACAAAATATGATCGCTACCACACAACATGACCTTGGTTCATATTCTGATGATGAGACCAACATTTAAGCCATGGTCACAAAAGGAAAAGAAATTGTTGCAAGCACTAGTTCATCACATAGTCAAAACAACACTCCAAATGAAGAATCAAGAATAGAGTTGTTTCATGTAAGAGTGATTTCAAATCATACAAATATTGATGCATTATTTGATAGTGAGTCATAATCAAACTTGAGTTCAGAAGACTTGGTTAAAAAAATAAACCTTGAAACTGTACCTCATGATAAGCCATATCGATTAGGTTGGATAGTTAACAATGCAAACTTACAGGTTACAAGGAAGTGTTTATTCAAGTTCGTCATTACTGAAAAGTTCATTGATGAAGTTGAGTTAGATGTAGTTCCACTTGACATCTCAGGAATCATTTTGGGAAGTCCTTATTTGTATGATAGGAAAGCAGTATTTTATCTCCATGACAACAAATACATATTGCTCAAGAATGGGGTGGAATACATTGTGAGAGCCCATCACAAAAAGCTGAACATTTCTTTGGTTAATGCAGGGTAGATGAAGAGACTAGTAAATGCTAGTAAAAATTTTGTGCTTCTCATGATCAAGAAAAAAAATGATATTGATTATGAATCTTTTGAAGGTTGTCAAGATAAATTGAAATCTGATTTGTTTGGTGTGGTAGCAATCATGGAGATATGTTTCAAGAACCAAAGGGGTTACCTCCCAAGAGGGGAATTCAGCATGAGATTCAATTGCAATAGGGTGTTCAAAAAATAAAATTCAAGAATTGTTGAACAAAGGTATCATACGCCCATCTACGTTTCCACGTGGTTCGCCCATTGTCTTGGTGCCAAAGAATGATGGAACTTGGCTCATGTGTGTGGATTTTCGTGCACTGAATAAAATCACGGTAAAGAATCGTTACCCACTCCCAAGAATTGATGATTTTCTTGACCAGTTGAGGTATGCAAAGTATTTCACTAAGTTAGACTTACGAAGTGGTTATCATCAAGTTAAGATAGTTGAAGAAGACATTTGGAAAACTGCATTTAAAACTAAACAAGGATTGTTTGAGTGGCTTGTTATGCCTTTCGGTCTTACAAATGCTCAAACTACTTTCATGAGGGTAATGAATGATGTATTCAGACCATTTCTAGATGAATTTTTCATTATCTACTTAGATGATATTTTCATATTCAACAATTCAAGAGATGAACATGTCCTGCATGTAAACAAGGTATTTGATGTCTTGAGGAAAGAACAATCATTTTTAAATATGTCGAAGTTTGAATTTGGCAAGACTTCTTTGGCATATTTGGGACACATTGTTGGAGGAGGTGAACTGAAGATTGACCCCTCTAAGGTTGAGGTCATTTTGGATTGGCCCAAGCCCAATACAGTTATAGAGGTAAGAAGCTTTTTAGGGGTAGCACATTATTGGAGAAAGTTTATTGCTAATTTTTCTTCCATTGCAGCTCCATTACATGCATTGAAAAATGTCAAGAAAGTCTTCCATTGGGGAGATGTACAGTAGAAATAATTTGATGCTTTGAAGCAAAAGATAAGTTCAGCACCGACATTGGCTCTTCTAGATCTTAAACAACCATTCAAGATTCAAATAGACGCAATTGATTATGCCATGGGATCAGTTCTATTGCAACATGGTAAGCCCATTTCATTTCATTCTGAAATCATTAATGGAGTCGTAACTAACTATCCCACCTATGACAAAAAACTTTATGCATTGGTACAAAGTGTTAAGAAATGGAAGCACTAATTGATGGGGAAGGAGACCATCATCCATACCGACCATCAACCATTGCAGTACTTACAGTCACAATCAAAGTTGTAGCAGTCACGACATTTCATATGGATGGGTTTTCTACAACAATTTCATTTGGTTATCAGGTATAAAAAGGGAATCTATAATAAGGTAGTTGATATGATTTCAAGGGCTATTGTAAACTTATCTGTTATACTCAAGCATAATTTTGTTTTGCATGAAAGTTACATAGAACAATATGCAATTGATAATGACTTTCAAGAAGTATATGCAAGCTTGAGTCAAGGAAATCAAATTGAAGAGTTGGATTATCATGTACATAACAGTTTGTTGTATCACTTGGGAAAGTTGTGTATTCCACAAGGAGAAAGAAACGGTATGAGGTGCACACTTCATTAACTGTTGGACACTTTGGTGTAGGCAATATAGTAGCAAATCTTCAAAATTATTGTTATTGGCCACACATGTTGGATAATGTTTCTCGTTTCATAAGAGGATGTTCTTTATGTGCTACAAGTAAGCCTAAGAAATAGGAAACTTGGTTTATACACTCCACTTCCGATACCTTCACATCCATGGGAGAGTATTTTAATGGATTTTGTAGGAGGTCTTCCATTTTCAAGGAAAGTTCATGATTACTTCTATGTAGTTGTAGACTTGTTCAACAAGATGTGCATATTAACACCCTGTAAAAAGCAAATTATAGCTGAATAAAAAACTAATATTTTCTTCCAAAACATTTTGGTTCATTTTGGTCTTCCTACTTCTATTGTAAGTGATCAAGATTCTCGATTTGTTGGGAATTTTTGGTCAAATTTGTGGGACATGATGGACACAAAGTTGAAGAAGAGTACAACCTTTCATCCAAAAACAGATGGACAAACCAAGGTGGTCAATAAATCAATTATTCATCTTCTTACAGGATATTGCAACAAACATCCAAGGTTGTGGGATGAACAGTTGCATTACTTACAACATGCATACTGTTAGCGCTCAAATCCGCCTTATGCTGAAATAAGGCAAGACTTAAGACCACATCAAACCACGCTCAGCCTCGTAGTTAGCCCTACGAGGACAGGAGAGGGATCTCTCCGGGTCAAACTCAGAAAAAGATATTCGAAAAGGCTCGAGATGGCCGAATTGATGACTGATTTTAGGCTAGGTATTAAGTACAAAGAGTTTAGGATTGATTTTTTATGATTTTGTTGAAATCAAGGGAAAAGCAATTTTGGGTGCGGGGATGAGGCACAGTTTTTGCAGAGGTCCACTTGGGGCAAGATAGGCAATTGTTTTGATGCCTTAAAGTAGGTGAGATGGATAGATCAGACCGGTGAGAGGCTAAGGAGAGCAAGGGGTCTCAAGGATTCTCCTTAAACTAAAGAAAACATAGAATATTAAGCAAATTTAAAGGCAGAGCATGGCAATTTCATGGATTCTACCTTAACACTTCATTTTCTTAATAAGAGAAGATTCAAGAGAGATAATGAGGCACATACATAAATTACAAGAACTGAAAGAAACACACCATCAAGACATAAAGCCACATGGATCCCAAGTAGTGCTGCAAAACCCTGGTCTTCCTTTGCCAAAAATGCTGGTAAAATATGTACAATATAGTCTCAAAATTATCCCAAGAGTCCAACCTCTGCTACTGAATGAAAAATTACATATATAGACGAAGCCAAACCATTTCCTAACCTCTAGGGGTCGACCTCCTCCTTCTAGGAGCTGTTTCAACCAATTCTAAATTTAGCACTACAAACTAGGCAATCAAAACAACTTGCCTCTATAAACTTGGAAACCAATTCATTCATTAATTTTTTGCCATTTTATGAATGAATCTTCTAGAATAGGTAAAAAGTGCCATGTCAATCATGAAATTACATCAATTACATCAAAGAGGATGAAAAATCCCACCAAAAGGTCAAAACTGGTCAATACTGCGTTTTCCTGAGCTGAAGATGCAAAACTGGCCAATTTCCCGAACGCGTAGCGCGCCTTTCAGGCCAGTTTTGAGGCACTTCCTGACATCCAAATGAGGCACAAGTGGGCTTTTTGGAAAGGTATAGATGTCTACCTTCCATCCCAAGTGGAATTTTTCAAATTGGTGGCCATGTTCCCCTCCAAAATTGCAATCTCCCAAGACTGCTTCCTGTGTGTCCAAAAAGTGGCAGAAGGTCATTTTTTGCTTGTTTTTTGACCTTTTGGGGGTTCAAATCTCCATGAAAATTCTTGGCCATGGCTGATCAAGTGTATTTTGTCATGAAAAATCTAAAAATGCAAACCTTTCTTGAAATGGACCTCCCCAACTTAAGGGTAGCGCGCGGTGCGCTACGCGTTGAGGGCAAAAACCTGTTTTTGACAAAAAATTTCAAAAATGACCAAAATTGCTCCAAATTGTCTGAATTTTGAGCTGGGGGTGTATCATTGAGTGCCATGCTCCCTCAAGGTGGCTTAAGCCAAAATATGAAGTGGATCAGGCCTTTTCCTCCGTTTTAGTGCCTTGGCCAATCGTCTCTTGAGTACCTTCATTTTTGCTTTACACACATGCATGCAGGCCCAATAATGATTATTCATGTGGCGGAGCATATCTTTGTCTCTATTGGCCTTCGCCAACAAATTTTCCAAGTGATTTTTCGCCCGAATAAGCATATATTCTTGATCTATAGGTGTCAAATCACCGGGTCTCCTACGGGCCAATTCCCGGTCTTCACGAACCTTCCGCTGCTCATAAAGCTCATGCTCATCTTGCAAAACCAAAACTAGCCATGGAGGAGAGGCCTACCTGAAATTTTCTTGAGAGAAAATAGGATTTGGTAGCTTGCTGGCAGTTTATTGGGCAAAAAACCCAACGCGTAGCGCACCTTGCCCAACGCGTAGCGCCCCTCTGACGTGTAGCGCACGTGTAAAATTACACTGAAAAAAGTTCCCTGACGCGTAGCGCGCCCCCAACGCGTAGAGCGCCTCTCCTGACATCCAAATTGAGCTCATGATAGCTCGTTGGAAATGTCTTTGAGTCTAACTTCCAACCCAAGTATAATTTTTCAATTTGGATTTCATTTGCCTTGTCAAAAATCAAATCTCCCAAGACTGGTCAAAATGTGCCAAATGAGGCTGCCTCAAGGTAGAGTGCTGTTGCAGTCCACTTTGGAATGCCTTCCTCAACTCCAAATTTAGCTCATGATAGCTCATCGGAAATATATTTGGGTCTAGTTATCATTTGACTCATCAAGAAAGTCATTTGGCCAACCAATCTAGGAGAAAATGTGATTTTCCCAAGGTCACTTCAGAGGTGAAATCGATTCTCCTGAGGCAACCATATGTTTGACATTTCTCTAAAACCATGACACCTGTGTAAAAAGTGAAGGAGGGTTTTCATCCTTGGCATGTTTTGGACAAAAACCTCTCTCAGTTTTCCAAAATTCATCTTTGATTGCTCAAAAACATCATTTTAGTAAAACCTACCCCGATGTGTGGAACAATGGATTTTGTCGAAATGAAGCGAAATGAAGGGGATAAGAGGCTTCTATATTCTTGGGGAAATTTTTGGAATTAGGGAGGGATGTTAGGAAGCAGGGGAAAGTGGAATCTCAGAGATCGAGTGAGGGGAAGGGGTCCAAAAGGGAAAAACACAGGCCTAGCCTAGAAAATTGCCAAGTTGTGGCAAGAAACTAGGGTTTGTGCAAAAAGGGGGATCTTAGTGATGGGAAGTGTTTGATGAGGTATATTAAGGATAGGGGAAGGTGTATGAACATCTAGATACAAGTTTTGCTAATTATTTGACCGTCCAAGAGAAATTGCCTTCAAAACCCTAGGAGAGGGAAATGACCTTACCTAGGCGCAACTGAAGCATGAAAAAGGTGTGAAATGACCCAATGGAACTTGACATGATGATGACAACCCTCTGAATGATGATATAGACTGAAATTTGGGAAACTTTGAAAGCAGTGAAATCAAACCCTAGACCTAATGCCTAGTGACCAAATTTTGCTTGAAGACTCACTGAAATGACAAAATTTGACCTTGACACTCTGAGACCACTTTGTAAGAGCATATTTGATCACTGGAGGAAGGCTAGAAAGACTGACACTAACACATACAACAAGGCAAAGCATTCTTCCACAAACACATCGACATTTGAGGCATGTTATGGGTACTTTCCAAGATCTCCATTGGACTTCATCTTTGAGAAAGATGTCACCATCGATGGTCATAGTGACATCGATAAGGCAAGGAAGTTCATAGAGAAAATTTAGTTGATACATCATACAATGCAGGAACAACTTGAGAAAAGTCAAAGAAACTACAAAGCAAGGCATGAAAAACACTGGGTTGATCATAAATTTCAAGTTGGCGATTAAGTTTGGTTATATATTAGCAAAGGGAGACTTCAAGGGGAAGGTGAAAAGCTTAAACCAATCCGTTATGGTCCTTTTATAATTCGGGAAAAGATTGGTAATAATGCTTTTAAGCTTGATTTGCCTCCTTATATGCCAATATACTCTATTGTTAATGTTGAGAATTCAGTATTGTTTGAGCCTCCTTTGATTGATGATCAAGGAGAGCATGTTCAACTGCCATCAATAGATGATTTCTCACTAGAATATCTTAATGAACTTCAGTAGGATCTCATACATGATAGAAGAATCAAAACTTCAAAGATAGGGGATGCTGAATACCTTAGAGTGGGACTCAAGGGACAAAATCCTTCTCAAGCCAAATGGTTGCAGATCAAGAAGGTGAGGGAGGTTGATGCAGGAGCATTCAACCCAATAATATCATTGTATTTTAGTAAGACATAGGGATATTGTGTTTTCAAGGAATTTGGTTTCCTATGTTTTGAATTAATATAATTATTAATGTTTTGAGTGATTTTAATGAGAGAAGCTAGAATAGGGAATTAATTAAGAATAGTGAGGCATATTTGTAAATGTTCTTGAATGTAGGAGAAAATGAGAGATTTAGGATAGTTGAGAGATTGAGGGATTTGAGAATTGATTGTAAATCTTAGATTAGGAGTTAGCTCATGATTTTATGGATTAGAGAGGATCCTTGGTGATGAGGAAGAGTTTTTAGGATTTTGTTGAGGAGTTTGTGGATTTAAACCAGGAATTGGTTTTAGAATCCTTTTGTATAAATGTAAGCCTAAAAGGCATAGTTAGAGGTTAGATAAGTTAGATAATTCGTTGGTTAGTTGGTTAGAGAGGTTTGATTGTAAGCCTACGGGCAGACTGTAAAACAAAGGCCACTGACATTAGAATATCAGGCAAAAGATAGAGAAACTGTGTAAATGTTTGTTTATATATACAGAGATTAATTCCAAACCTATATAAGTGTGTGTTTTAAGTATTGAATGATGAATTATGAGTGAATCAGAATTTTGTATAATATATGTATGTAGGCAGAGTTCAACAGAAAACAAAGAAGAAGAATGACACAGAGAATCATATTGGATCGCCTGAATTCGATAGAAGGACCAAAGTAATGTTCTGGAGTGATTGTGATTAAAGAACTCACAGAATTAAGCTCAGGAGGGAGTCGTGCAATAGAACAGTGAAACGATGAGAAACCTTGAAGAAACCTGAAACCACAAAGAACATTGAAGAATGGCGTAAAAACCCAAGTGAAGAGAAGAGTAAAGGAGTGAAGCATTAATGCACATGAGTCGTTAAATCTAACAGATCAATGGATGGGATCAAGTCACATGGAGCGGAGCTATTAATATCGCATCGCAACTTATCACAGGAGTGAATGAATGGGCTTAAAGGAATTGTGATTCCGATATGTGATGTCATTGTCGACTCTTAGATCAAATGTTCTGATCAACGGTGGAGGATCGTTGTTGAATCCCGCATTGCAATATTCCAATTGTGTATGAACTTCGGCCACAAGCAAGTGCGATATGCAATTGTGATGTCCGATGCGATCAGAAATTAGATCACATCGCAACATTCCATGGGATATGGACCTCAGCCCGTAACAAATGTGACATGCGATATGCGATGTGCGATGTAAGAGCAGACCTGATAAGGTATAGGTGCAGTTGTATTGTATGTGAAGTATGATTGTGTTATCACATCTCGGATGCGAAAGAAGGAATGAAATAAAGGTAGAAAGTCGAGAACATGTATAAAGGTCGTCATATGGTGGAAGAGTTATCGCATCCCGTAGATCGGGAGTTCCGAAGTTAAGTTCTTAAGAGCCTTTGAAACCTGCGATTGCGATAGCGATAAAGGGAAGTGTTGATAACTGTGCAAAGGCTATGGAAAGCGCGGAAAAGGAACTAAAGATTTGACTCAGCAGAGAGTTGAAATTCCTGGGGCAAAATAGGATATATGCATTTTATATGCACATTATGGGTATACGCGGGTTTTCCTGTGTCAAAGTGCTATCAGAGTTGGAACAGGTAAATGTTTTTGAAGAACTCAAGGCAAGAACGAACTAGTGGAAGAAAACTCAGTGAAGGAGTGATTTTTGTTGATAGTTAAGAGATTTTCCAAGATAAACCCGGGATATGGAATGAAAGAACCAGATTTTAAATCTGATTGACAATAGCTGAATATTGAAGATTTGCACAGTGGAAGCATGAAGATTCGCTAAAACAGATTTGCAGGAACGGTGAGATCCTGAAGACAGGTGAAGTTATGCAAATTTGTCTAATGATTAGCAGAAATTGAATGAGTGAAATTTTAGAGCAAGATTATAGTAGTTAAACTGTAAGAGGGGCATTTGCAAGTTCTTGAAGTAGCAAATTTTGAAGATACAACTAAAGCCTGGAGAAAAAAACAGTCCATTCAAAGTGCAGGTAGCATCATAAGGAGGTGAGAAGGTTGCAGCAATCTAGAGCAAGGAGTGCTCGAATTGGTTCCAGAGGAAAGAACCAGAGAAATGCTAATAGACTGAGCTCAGAGGAGAGAAGCTTAGTGAGGCATATGTAGTAAGAAGGAGACTTGTCATTGCAGATGTATTGTTGCAGCTCACAAAGGCAATTCCACAAAGTATGTGGGTAGAATTTCTAAGTAATGAAGGAAGCTGGTAAGAGTTTCTAAGTGAAAGAAGAGGTGATCAGAACCAAGTATTTCATGGTGATTGCAATACAAGAGGACAATTGTGTTCTTAAGAGATGCATATGAGTTAAAGCCTAGAAGGAGCAGAGAGAAGTGCTTAAAAGGAGGTTCCATAGATAGAGAACCAAGTGCTTTCCAAAAGACCAAGTACAGAGGAAAGCTTGGTGAGGTAAGTGGAAACAGGGAGGACTTGCTGTTGCAGAGGCTTTAATGCAGCTCATAGTGAATGAGTGAGGAACTCATAGATATGGAGGAGGAAATGACTACTGATATTCATAGTAAAGGTTCTGAGGAAGACCACAATAGAAGAAAGATGGAGGATGCCAAGGAAAATGGCAAGAGAATGAGTCAAGAGGAATTTGACAAAGAGATTGTTGAGATGAAATAACACCTCGATGTATTGATGATGATACTAGAGGAAAACCAGAGATTAGGTTGGGTCTTGAAGAAGAAGCCAGTGAAGTGGCATAAACTACAGAGAAGGCTACAACAGAAGAAAGTAAGGTGGTTGATGGGAAAACTCAGAGAAGCTGAGTTGGAAATGGAAGTGTCTATTTGTGAACCAGATCAGGGTGAAGTTTTGGATGAAGAAGAAGGAATTATTGATGATTTTCTGAACTGTTGGACAAACACAGACCAGTAGGAGAATGTGAAACCATATATTGTTGAGTCTAATAATTTTGATGTGATTACAGGTTTTGCAGAGGATGAGCAATATTTTGAAGCTGTCAAGAGTATGGAACAATATCTTTTAGAAGATAAAAAATCTGAAGTAAAGAATGATGGATAATGTCTCATGAATGAAGAAAGCAATGAATTATTGCAGCATAAAGAATTTAGTGATACATTGATGTTTGAAGCTGTGACAACATGGGCGTAATTTATTGTGAAAGAAGGAGATGAGATTCAAACTGAAGAACTGATATGTGAAGCAATAGTTGAGACTGGTGAACCTTGAAATTTTCAAATTGATAATTTGTGTATAAATGCAGGAATCATAAGTAATGATGAAGTACTTATGAAGTGTCACAGAGAAATTGAGTTGCTGGAGTATTTGCTGGGAAATTCAGAGTATGACAGTGTGATTGCAGAGGAAGGAGTTCACTACAGTGGACAAGATCATAAAGACATCATTAGAGTAGACAGTGTGGAGGAGAGACTAGTTGATAGTCTCATGAATTCTGTTGAGAATTCAGAACAACATATTGATGTGCTGACAGAGGAGGAAGAATTAGAGCAGTGAGCTGAATTATTGCCAAAGGAAGAAAAGGCGCAGAAGCCTTATGATTTTAATTTTAACAATCGTTTTATGATTACAGGTTTAGTTGCAGATGTTGGAGGAAATTTGGCACAGATGAGCAGCCAAATAAAAATGAAAGAAGAAGATTATGTTGAAGAATTCAATCCATGGACCAAAGATTTTCGATTGCTGGAGAGAATGCTGGAAAGTCAAGATTTAATGTAGAAAGAGATAATCGTGAAAGAGGGTAAGGATGAAAGGGAGGCAGAACGAGTAAAAATAAGTGAAGAACAAGTAAAAATTCGACATCTTCAAGAAGAAAAACAACAGATTGAAGAGTTAGTGGACAACAACAACAACCTGAAACAAAGAGAAAGAGAAAGAAGTAAGTGGCGGAGTATGGACTAGTCCAAGGATGTGCTAGAAACAAAGATTGAAGAATTATGGCAGTTGATGATGAAACAATCCATATGGAGGAGATTAATAGTAGCAGGAAGGATGATCAATAAGAACTTGAACTTGATTGACAAGGAGAGGAAGATGAAATAGAAGACAACATATATACAACAACAACAAAGGATCAAGGAAATTGGGCAGTTTCAAACTAAAGTTTGGGACCCTGGAGGTTTCCTATCAACATATGAGCACACATGGTCAAGAGAATATGAATATTTTCTACTTTGGGAGTCTGATGCAGGACCATTCAACACAATAATATCATTGTATTTTAGTAAGACATAGGGGGTCTTTTGTTTTCAAAGAAGTCGGTTTCCTATGTTTTGAATTAATGTATTTATGTTTAGAGTGATTTTAATGAGAGAAGCTAGAATAGGGAATTAATTCAGAATAGTGAGGCATATTTGTAAATTCTCGAATGTAGGAGAACATGAGAGATTTAGGATAGTTGAGAGATTGAGGGATTTGAGAATTGATTGTAAATTTTAGATTAGGAGTTAGTTCATGATTTTATGGATTAGAGAGGATCCTTGGGGATGAGGAAGAGATTTTAGGATTTTGTTGAGGAGTTTACGGATCTAAACTAGGAATTGGTTATAGAATCCTTTTGTATAAATGTAAGCCTAAAAGGCATAGTTAGAGGTTAGATAAGTTAGATAATTCATTGGTTAGCTGGTTAGAGAGGTTTGATTGTAAGCCTATGAGCAAACTGTTAGAAGATCAGGCCAAAGATAGAGAAACTACGTAAGTGTTTGTTTATATATATAGAGATTAATTCCAAACCTGTATACGTGTGTATTTCGAGTATTGAATGATGAATTATGAGTGAATCAGAATTTTGTATAATATATGTATGTAGGCAGAGTTTGGCAGAAAACAAAGAAGAAGAATGACATAGAGAATCATATTGGATTGCTTGAATTCGATTGAAGGACCAAAGAAATGTTCTGGAGTGATTGTTATTAAAGAACTCGTAGAATTAAGCTTGTGAGGGAGTCGCGCAGTGGAACAACAAAAGGATGAGAAACCTTGAAGAAACCTGAAACCAAAAAGAACATTGAAGAATGGTGTAAAAACCCAAGTGAAGAGGAGAGTAAAGGAGAGAAGAATTAATGCACAAGAGCCATTGGATCTAACAGATCAATGGACGAGATCAAGTCTCATGGAACAAAGGTATTAATATTGCATCACAACTTATCATGGG
This sequence comes from Pinus taeda, assembly GCA_000404065.3. Lineage (NCBI taxonomy): Eukaryota > Viridiplantae > Streptophyta > Pinopsida > Pinales > Pinaceae > Pinus > Pinus taeda. The sequence goes on from APFE030942768.1 coordinate 22,571, forward strand.
AGTGAATGTCTGGCCTTAAGGGAATTGTGATTGTGATATGCGATATCATTGTTGACCATTAGATCAAATTTTCTAACCAATGGTGGAGGAACGTTGTTGAATCCCGCATTGCAATATTTTGATTATGTGCGAACTTAGGCCACAAGCAAGTGCGATATGCGATTGCGATGTCTGATGCGATTGGCGGTTAGATCGCATCGCAACATTCCATGGGAGATGGACCTCAGCCCATAACAAATGCGACATGTGATATGTGATGTGCGATGTAAGAGTGGACACTATAAGGTGCAGGCGCAGTTGTATTGTATGTGAAGTCTGACTATGTTATCGCATCTCGGATGCAAAAGAAGGAATGTGATAAAGGTAGAAAGTCGAGAATATGTATAAAGGTCATGTTATGGTGGAAGAGTTATCGCATCCCGTAGATTAGGAGTTCCGAAGGAAAATTCGTAAGAGCCTTTGAAACCTGTGATTGTGATAGCGATAAAGGGAAGTGTTGGTAACTATGCAAAGGCTGTGGAAAGCGTGGAAAAGGAATTGAATATTTGACTTGGCAAAGAGTTGAAATTCCTGGGGCAAAATAGGATATATGCATTTTATATGCACACTGTGGGTACACGTAGGTTTTCCTGCGTCAGAGTTGTATCCTCACCTGCTGAACAATTGATTATATCTTTTGGGGTCCAAAAGGCTTCTAGTGGGGAGGAATGATTAGGTGCTCAGTATTTAGCTCAAAAATCAAAGTTCCCATAATGGCTTGAAACCTGAATGATTGCGTCTGTCTTAGAAAAATGATCCTAACACAACTTGTTTCATCGAAAACTGAGTTTGTATGAGAAATTTATTGTGTTCTGATCCCTTTTGTAAACAAGCGGAATTTGCAACAACAAAAAATGTCCAGTCACTGGACATTCAGCATTTCGTACTGCTAACATGACAAGTGACTAGGCATGGTCAAATATGGTCAACAATGTATCACAGATGGACAAGTGGCATAATTTAATTTGGTTTCAGGTGGTGTATTAGCACGTTTCTATTGGTTCGTTTTGGGCCAATGAAAGAATGCCACATGGCAAGCCTAGAGGCCGCCACGTGGCACCTCCCAAAGGCCTTGACAGTCTCAACAGTGGAGAAATTTTTTATGGTGGAGGTCAGAGTCGAACCTGTGACCTCCGGCATACCATCCACAAGTCCTAACCACCTCTTCTCTATCGTGTTTCTTACCATATATGTTTTCTGCTTTTTAAATTTAAATAGTGGGGAGTTGGGTGGTTAGGGGAGGGCCAGCCCATAAGCCAACCCTCCCCCATGTGAACACAAATGTGTTAACAGTTTATGTTAACCCAGGTGGATAAGTCCCATAACCGTTAATGTATATGTTTCCACATTTGAACATCAACCCACAACAACGCGGTTATGATTATGTCACCAACGGTTCTGACATACCATTACTCTAAAATGGTTAGCATGTGTCGAGTTCCTGCGACAGCTAAGGTTTTGGTTAGCCTAATCCATGTGATTAATTGTGCAGTTAGAATGGCAAGAATTTTGGCGGAGCCCAATTTCGGGCCTACCTTCACATTTAGTGCGCTAACTGGAGTCATTCCACATTTAGCAGAACTTTTCTAGGAAAAGACTAACTAAGTCATAGAGAATGCAATTTTCGACCAAACTGAGCTCAGGAAGAGGTGTTCTTGGCTAATTTGGACATTCTGAACACATTGGTGTAGGTATCAAGAGCCATAGATCTTTTTAAAACAACATTTTCCATATTGAACTAACATACAGGCCCAAGCCATGGAAGCTAGACCAAGGAGATGTAGCACAGGAGGGGTGAACTCCTTCATCAAAACACTGTGTTAAAGTGTATCTTTGATGGTTTTGTTGTACTTTGAATGTATTTGGTTCAATATTTGTTTTTGAAGCTATTTTTTTCATGAATGTCATTTTAAACTTAAGGAAATTTACCTGATTACATCCACAAATAGCTAATGAAACCTTAGTACAAGAAGCAATAAGAAAGCATATGTTTAGAAATCTGTAATTGATATTAGCACAACATAAACTATCAATAAAAAACATATCACTTCTAAGATAAAACTAGGAACCAAGTTAAGGAAGCACACCAACTTGACTTATGAACACTTCGCACTGGGCATATAGTAAGACTTCTCACACAATTCAACGTTCTTTACACAATCATGTTCACAATATTAAGCTTTCACTCAAATGATTGGAAATGAAAATGACCAGAGGGGTTTTTTAATCCAAAGGATTGATTAATGTACTAGGGCCTTTCTTTCCAAAGGAGGCAAGTGGACATTCTTATAGTATTTTTAGTCAATCTAATCAATTTTGACCTAGTAAGAGGCTAATAATGAAATATGGCCTTCCCCATTTATGAGAGTGAAAATGGGTTGTCACTCATAGTCTTCTACTCATCCCTTTTGGCTAGTATGTTCCCAAACCATTAATCTGTTCTAAGAAAAATAGTATATAAAAACAACGAAATATGGCGTTTGATAGCTCAAGGCTAAATGGAAAAGTTATCAAGAAGTCGGGCCTTCATCACTGAGAAAGATGGTGAATGGCACTCTCAATGCCTTGGTTACTTTTTTCAATTAGATTTTTCCTTCAAACAATAACTAATATATGGTAAATAGGACCCACAAACACACTTAAACCTACAACAAAAGATATATTTTATTGATGCAATATTGAATTAATGCGGCTGCTATGGTATAATAGTGATATGTGGCTTGCAATGGTTAGTTAGCTTAGACTAAGAATTAGATGATATAACTAAACTAAAACAACATTGAAAACATTATAAAATTAGATAATACAACGATGGAATAATCAGAAAAGAACACTTATTAACATAGGTTTTAAAACTCGCTTTAAAGCATATCTACACAATGACTAAGAAATTAGTTTTATAAACAACTTTAGATCTGAATGTACAAAATGCATTTACAACATATAAAAATGAAAAATATGATAATATATATAATTAATAAGAAAATACATACCATATTAACACACAATAAAGAAATAGTGTACTAGCTTCAGTGGTGGGTGCCCTTCCACAGCTCAACAAGCACACTTAACTTGAAGTAGTGGTTGAAAACTTCAAAAGAACTCCATAAATTGAAAGAATAACTAAAAACAAATTTTCAACCCAAGTCTAACTCTCAATATCAAATTTTTAGTTCTCAAAAATAACAACATGTCTTGACAAGTTAAGTTTGCTTTCCTTTATACGCAAAAATTCAACAAAATACCCAAAAATCATGTTCTTTATGAATTACATCCTATTCTAGGGATGAGATATGATCTGATCAACTTTGTTGGGCACCCAAATCATGGATTTAATATCTAAAAATTGGATTTGGGAAAATTTACCATCTTGTGCTACGTTTTTGCTACAAGACTGTCTGCGTTGACTGGGTGTCTCAGAGTTGTTTCAGGATGGGCAAGTAGGAAACTCACCATCTTGGGACATCCATGATCAAAACCCACACTCTATATTTTACCCAGACCTCCGGAAAATATCACAACAATGGATTATTTACGAATTCTATTAAATTATGCAATTTTCTTTTACAATGAAATTAATTACATGAAATTTTTAAAATTAGCACTTTAATAAGCATACCTTTGGAAAGTGATGATATTGGTAAAATATGGGAAAATATTGTCATAAATAACTGAGAGAGGTAGTTTTTGGGCTAAATACGTTAAAAACCATAGCAAAATTCTTCATGAAAAAAAGGACTAACACTCATGACTTGATCCATGCACATGTAGATTACTTTGGAATGAAAAGTTACTTCAAACTATGCAAGGATTTGTTAATTTGATCTTGGTTGGCCCATATCTCTAATTTTGGATGATCTTCATCTTTCAAGCAAATTCTCAACAACAATATGGACGTGTGTGAAATTTTTTACCAAATATGATATCATTTTCTAACTTTTTCCCCACCCTCTAGATGTTAGTGAGAGCCACATAATCCAATTGATTTTCATTCTTAGTCGTCCATGGAAGGTCTTGAGGTGCATCTAGGTTCTCTTCTGGCCACCTTTTCATATTATCCTGCCCACATGAATTTTTCTATAACTTTACACTCTTGGTTTCGATAGTGTCTAAAATGTCAACATTTAAGTAGACAAATCTTAGAACTTCTACCAAGGCTAAGGCTATGGGATCTTTCATGGTGTCCGTGGTCAGAGGTGTTTTGGTAGTTACTTTAAGTTTTGCACCACCTATAATGGAAAGTATCTTGCAAGATTATTTTACAATTCATCCTTTCATCTTACTAAAGGTGAGTGAGTCCAAGTTGGATACCTTGCCAAATTTGAAAGGGTATACTCACACAATCCTATCTCTCCTAGAGGAAATTTTCCTCTTGTCAAAGTGGTGCCAAAATTGGATTCAGGTGGCTTGTTGCCCATAGGATTAATACTTGGACTTCCTCTTGGGATATCTTCTCTTCTTCATTTTTCCTTGACCTCTCTTTTCTTCTTGCTTCAATTTTTCTTCCTATTCTTTTATAATTCTTTTTTTTTTCTTGCTCTTCATGCTCTTTTATTTTTATCTCTACCTCTGTTGTTGCCTTAGCTACAAATTATTGTTCTTGTTGAAGTCTCAATACTTCATATTCCTTCTCAATCCTTTCCCATTAAACTAATGCCTTAACTCCAACATTTTTCTTAGCTTTATCCTTTCCCAATTTGTCTTTCCATTAGGAGCTACCTCTTATCCTATATTGGCTTCATGATTGTCAGTCGCCATTTATTATATTTCATTTTCTTCCCATAATTTGATTTTATAGGGCCATCTATATTTGCATACTTGGCCGTGTTGATTAACAAATTTTAGGGGATCATGTATATGGAATCTTTCCTCCTCAAAATGGAATTCTACTAGGATATTTGTTTCAACCTATGATTTCCATGTTTGAAAATGTAATGTCCCACATAGAAGGGCATTAGAAACCATGGAATTTTTTTTATCCCAAGAAAGAGTTGCTCCAACTCCATATACTAAACTATGATATGCCACTTCTTGTAGAACTATCTCATCAAGTGAAAAACTTAAGACAAGTGTGGGGATTTGGTTAAGCCATAAATCCTAATGTATGTTCCATGCTCTTAATTGTAAAAATCCCCAACTTTTTTGACTTCTTACATCACTTTGTTTTACACAAATTGTTAGGAAACATAAGTCATTGGAATAGAGGAATCATGAATTGCTTACAAATCGTGTGCTAGTGAAAATGGTATTTGTGCTCCCATAATTCCTAGAAATATATGTGGATTGGGGGATCACTTGGTTGTCATTTCCAACCATAGCCAAGAAGGAATGTACAAAACATATAATGTTTAACAAATAGGATGACATAGGAACTTATGTGTATTTCCCTAGAACTATGCATTTATTTGTTTATATGGCATACTTTAGAGTGGCCAAAAGGATGGTAGTTGAATTGAATATATTGTTGATATTTGTGATTGTGTGTATCACAATTACCTATGATTATTTGTAACTTAAGGAATCTACCTCTCCATAGAGTGAGAGCCATAACAAATTTGTAAGGTGTTGTCAAGATCATAGTCAATTTTCACCTTGTAATTTATCCCTAGAACCCACCAACTATTCATTACTTTTCTATAAAGAAGACAAACCTATAACATCTAATCTTTTGTGAGTTCAATTTCCTCAACAGGGATATTGTAGCATGTCTGGAAGACTAAGGTTTGGAATGATGCGATAGCCTTATGTCAGGTGTTTTCTACCAACCCGTTATCCATATTGTTTTGTCAGATGATCCATGAAATGGCATCTACAGATGGGAAAACAATAGAATGTGAAACTATTTTTCATTTCTGCAAATGTATTATCATTTGTTGCACACTTTGATATTCATCAAAATCTTCATAATGAGCCGAAAATTCTGGGTATGAATCATGTTGGAAAATTTGATAGAATTCTTCCCATTTATAAACAATGGTGGGGTCCATGGAATAGATGATGTCATTATGTATTGGGCCTGAGGTACCAACACTTTCCTCTACCTCCTCCTCTCTATTTGGACTAACTTCAATAATAATATATTTGTTACTTCTAGTTCTCTTGTCTACCATGTCTAGATTCTACACCTCACCCATATCAATAACATTGGTAGTATTTTAAAAAGAATGAAGATTGTTGTATAAAGACAAATATAAAGGAAAATTCATTTTATCTTCTACAAGTGACCAATTTTAGTGAAAATTTGTGTAATAGAGGCTTAACAAAATGTTGGAAGGTTTCTCATAGAAGAATCATTTTTGCAAAGAGAAAGAATTAGGAGGGAAGTAAAGGGATCCTACAAAATTTTATGTGAATTTCCTTATTAAAGCATGGATCATAACAATTATCTCTAGATTAATTACTATTTCACTATTTTCACTTTAAAGGGATTCAAAAAAATCTAATCTTTCTTTTTACTTTAAGGAAAAATGTAGGAACAAGATAGGCAATGAGTGAAGTGAGAGGAAGGAATGGAAAAAGAAGCACAAATTGGTTTAACCAAAGGAAGTATGGGCATTGTTAAGGAAGGTCCAAGTAGCTCAATAAAGTGACTATTTTTTTCCCTAGGGAAGAGATTATGTTGGCACCTCTACCACCATAGTGAGACAACAAGTTCAATGAAACTAGGGAAATATCTCTCCCCCTATCCCTACATTATATACTTCAATGGTAGGAATTTGATGGTGAAAAGGGCTTTCTTTCTAGGCCATGCAAAATATGAATTGAAAAGTGAAAAATTACTTGAGAATTTGGTAAATGGTCAAATTTTATTGGCAATCCAATTATTTTTATATGTTTATTCATAAAACAAACACAAGTAAACAATTTTTTAAGTCCTAAAATTCACTAGGAGAAAACCCACCTATCAAACTATCGTTCATTAATGTTAGACTTACTAAAATTGAAAGACAAATTTGATAAACATATAATCATTTATTATTCAAATGGTACACATATTAATGCATTTTTGGTGACTGTTGGATTCAACTTCCAAGGTCTCTTGGATTTTCTGTGACAATTCATAATACTCCACACCAACCCTTATGTATTAGGTGTCCAACATTTCCCCCCTTTATTGGAAGGGATGTATGTGAATCCAAGAGAGCTGAAATACAGAAGTGTGTAGCATCTAATAGCTATATGTGCTCTATGAAATGGTGGTTGAAGGAATACCACAAAACAAATGAAGTGGTAGAAGTTGAAGTCTTATATCAGCGGTGTTTTAAGGTTGATCACCAACTTTAGATTTGGCTCAAAGTATTTCCTTGAGCACATATGAATCTAACTATAAGTTGAAGTCTTTTGTCAGTGGTGGTTTAGGGATAGTCGCCAACCAAATCATGCTCATGTAACATGAGTTTGTCTCTGGATACAAGAGTTGACATTAGATAACATGTTAGGAAGGAATATTTGTTAGCTTTGATACCACTATTATACTTAATAAACTTGAAAGGCAAATATGATAAGCATGGAACCCTTTATTACTCAAATGATACATTTATTAATACAATTCTGGTGATCATTGGATTCAACTTTCAAGGTCTCCAAGACTCCTTGTAATGGTTCACATTCCTCCACACCAATCCTAACAGATTAGATGTCCAATAATTAATACTAATTTGGAACCATACAATCATGGATGTGTCAAGCATGTGTTTTTTGTTAGGTTTTTGTGCTTGGGAAAAACTTTCAAAGGAAATTGGTGGAAAAGAATAGGTCATGGCCATTGTATAGCTTGAAAAATGTTTGTTTTCACATTTACTTTCACATGCATAAAACCTTTTAAAAGATTCAAGAACATCACATCACCATTTTTCATGAAAGGGAATTCTATTTTTGTGTAATAATGATTCTATTGCAAGGATGATCATTTTTGTGTGATGTGAAATATAACACAAAAAAATGTTTTCATGCAATGTATTGCCAGAGGGAAAACATAAGCGCCATGTGACATATTGCACTAAAAATTGTTTTATGAGCAATGCATTGCACAAGTGAGAAGTTTTTTTCATGCACTATATTGCATGTAAATCAAATAAGTTGTGACATAATAGAAGATTGAAATTTTTTTAGTGTACTTAGTGATCCCCAAGAGGGAAAAGATCAAGCTCATGATGTATGGCACATCCAAAAGAATTTCCTATGCAATTCTTAGTTGAAAAAATATGGTTGGTTCACGTGGCATGCCTCGCAAATGAAAAGTTTAAGTGCATGTGACACTACATAAGGATTAGAATAATTGAAAGATGTAAGGACAAGTGGAGGTAAAAGGGTTCTCTTGGAAAATTCCTTTATCACACTAAGGACAAATTCACGATGATATAATATGTTGTGATTAAAGTTGAAATGGATTTGGCACACACTATATTGGGAACAAATAAAAATATTGTGTGACACTTTGTATTGCAAGTAAAGTGAAATCTTATGTGATACGGTGTATAAAAGAAAATTCCCAGAGGATGGGAAGGAAATTTTGTATAAGATTTTGGAAATAAGTTTCAAAGGGGTTTGAGGACCTCATAATATCATATGATTGAGAACCCAGGTAAGCTCCATATGTAACAAAAATTCAAAAGGTATAGAAATAAAAAATAAGGAGGGGCTTTATTCTATTTTTGTCTAAAAGATTCCAAAACAAAAAATAGTGTGGAGCGTTGTTGTTATATCAACATGTAGGTAAAGGACCAGTGGATGTGTTGACACCACTTTAGGTAAAGGAAACAATAGTGTGCAAGAGTACTCCACTGAGTTTAGGAAGATGGAGATCATGGTAGGTATCTCTGCCAAGAAGCCAACATACTCTTGAAGCATATATAGGGTCTACATTGTCATTTGTGAAAAAAAGTGATGATATTCAAACCAACATCTATTGATGAGTCTGATATGTAAGAAAATAACTTAGAGAACATGCACCATAAAAAAGGATAACTAAACAATTCTAAATAGAAATACCACCAATATGGTTCCAAGGAGGGGAATAAGAAGTGAAAATGAAAAGACAAGAAAATGATTGCTATTGCCTATTGGTACAAGGATCCAAACAGCCAATACTACCATTGTAATATTAATGGTCACACCAAATATATATAAGTGTTGGAAGCTACATCTAGAGCTAAATCCAAAGAATGGTAAGAAGGTTTTTAGGAAGAATAACCCATCACCAATGGATCCAAGAAACTTGGTAGAGGGTAACTTGTATGTGGATAAGAATATTGCTTACATATAAGTGAAGAAGGGGGTGAATCTAAGTAGACTTTGTTACAAGGAAGAGAGGAGATTAATAAACCATTCCAGATTAAGATCCAAGTCAAAAGGACCAAGGTGGATGCTATATTTCAAATCCAATTCGCAAGCCAACCTCATAGCATCATTTGTGGTAAACCAGCTTGGATTGGATGTCCATGATCATCCTATCCCATACCCATTGAAATGGGTGAACAAGGATGTAGAGCTCAAGGTTACAAAATATTGTAAGATCAAATTTGTTATAAGTGCAGGTTTTATTGATTAAGTGGAGTTAGATGTAGCGCCCCTTAATGTGTGCCATATAGTGTTTGGAATACCAAATATGTATATGAGGCATGTGATCTTCAAAGAACACTAGTATCACCTTATCAAGGATGGTAAGTCATTCATAATTAGTGTGCACAGAGGTAAATTGAATATATTTAAGGCAAGTGATACCTAAGAGAAAAAATTGATAATTCTAGTAATACATTTGTATTGCTTTACTAAAGAGAGAATCGATCTAGCAATGAATCAGTAAGAGTAAATTCATCCTTGGAGGCATGTACTGAAGTGTAGAAGTGATAGTTGGAGGATTTGTTGTAGGCATGCCAAGGAGTGCTACGAAGACCTAAAGGGTTACAGTCTAAGAAGGAAGTGAAACATGAGATAGATTTGTTGATTGACTCCCCATTATCAATTATTGGGATATATCTATATATATATTCTAGAAGAAAATGAAGTGAAGAGAAAATTTTAGTAGCTACTAGAGTAGGGAGTAATTCAACTAAGCATCTCAAATTGTGGGCCACCCATCATCATAATACCCAAGAAGGATGGAACTTGGAAATTTGAATTGAATACAAATCTTTGAACAAGATCAAGAAGTGGTACTCTCTGCCTAGAATCATTATGTGTTAGATCAATTATAACATGCCAAGTACTTCACCAAGTTGGATATTAAATTGGGATACCACTAGGTACATGTTAAAGAAGAAGACAGCTAGAACATCATCTTCGAGGCAAGGCAAGGTTTGTATGAATGGTTGGTCATGATTTTTGTTTTATATACCAGCTAAATTGATGTGATTGATGAATGATGTATTATGTACCTATTTAGATTCACTTGGAATAATGTTTGGTACTAAGTTTCTCCTAAAGAATCATCTTAATCCTCTGTACATTAGATTATCAACCTAGGATTCATATTTTTATTACAAGGTTGTCAACACAGTTAGTGCAGGGATAGTACTTAAATTACTAGGATATATGTAAGACTAACATGAAGCAAAATCTAAGAAGGAACATTCAAAAATATTCTCTCAGGAAAACACTTGACCTTATCAAACTAGAGACAAGAATAAATTGTTGTCCATAAATCATAAAATAGTTTAACTATCTTTTCAGGAAATCATAAAAGGTATTAAAATATATAAAACCAACAATCCTCACTCTACTGTGAAACTTAAGAATAAATTATAATTATTTTTAAAGGAAATTCTCTCTAATCACTAACTATTATAATTGCTCGTAAATGTTAACAGGAGAACATGGAAAATGGAGATTCACTCACTTAAAAAGTAAATATGATGATGCACACGACTGAATAGTAAAATCTTAGAATTCACATGACTGAATAGTAAATTTGAGCATTCACACAACTGAATAGTAAATATAATAATTCACACAAGGAACAACAAATCATTCAAGCAAAAAGTAATAGAAATTAATGATACAAAGAAGACATTGATCGTTCCAAGATTGGCCCTTGGTCTTTAGAGGTTAACCATCTTGGAGACAATTCAATATGTTGAATCAAAATTGAACCATCTAAATTTTCATTGATATCAAAATTCAATTACAAAAAGGTCTGTAAAAACCTTAAGACAGTCTGATGTTTAGTCACCTTTTACAGTAAGTGAGAATAATCATAATCATCTCCTATTTTATTGGAGTTTAATTGCATTTATATATTACAACATATTTCTAGTGCTGGAATAGTAAAGTTGTCCTAAGAATCAGAAGATTCCCAAGGTTTCTTATTTAAACTATAAAATCTCCATCACATTTTCAAGATAACAAATTGTATCCTTTCTTTGACTATCCCATGTGCATAGGCATGAACCCTTTATCATCATGTCATGATTAGCCCAATGGTTCTTCCACAACTTGGTTTCCCTTCAATGATTTTAGGGAACAAAAATCATCCATCAAATATTTCTTATACATAAATTAACCCAAATTGTGAATTAATGATGTCTTAAGTATTCAAATTGACTCATTGATAAGGTAAAATATCAAGATGTCATTATCTACTTTCTAGAACATCTATCTTCCAAATTATTACAATCTGAACTTAAAGAACTTGAAAAAATAATTATCAATTGAAGAAACATACTAGTTCCATGACCCAACATCACTCCCTAGCTTACATTTTTGCATGTCCTCATGCAAAGAGATGATTGACATGTAGGAGTGTTAAAGAGTAGGCTGGGTAAGGTTGTTTGCCATAGTGACGAAAACTATTCCTATTTTGGATTTCCCTAAATGCTCTAGTATTATCTTCCTCTAACAGTTCATACTCAGGTTTGTATTCATCTAGAGTGTACCAGATGATGGGACATTTATGCCTGCCTCCAATCCACTTAGGTCCTTTGGTCATGACCAAGTGAGTGTATTCTTGCATTCTACATGTTGTTGCTTGAAAATTTATGTAGTTAAGAGGTTCCCTTTTTTAACCTCATTGGTGGACATATTCCACCTCTATTTAGTAGCCCAGAGGTCTTGTACTTTGATTTTCTCAAAATACTCCATTCCAACCTAGAGAACATCATTATGAACAAGTGCGAGGGCAGAGACAACACCAGGTTGTTCCATAAACTTTTTATGCTTGATGAGTGTACGCAAAGGGCTCCTTGGTTTACCCTTGACCCATAGGTCAAGACCATTCTCCCTTCTTTGAAATGTGTCATGATATTTTGACCATCTTATCTAATTCTTGGTGAAAGAAATGAAGGATTGGAATTGTACATACCAATAAAGGGACTAGGGTTTTCATCCCTCTAGTCCTCTAAGAAGAAATTATGCATATACATTTCACATAAAAATTATTTTACATGATCACCATGTTGCTAAAAATATTTGATAAAATAAAAAACAATATTAAATTCAGAAGGTTGACCAGACCAAATAGCTTTTATCTTGGGAAATAGATATCGTTCAAGTAAAAATAGAGCATAATTCTTGGTTGGGGACCTGCAGGACAAAGCATCAAAATAGATTGAGCATATCTCCTTTGTCTGTTCCAAGGCTTTCTCAAGTTGGCCTTGCACCATTTTTATATTTTTCTCAGTTTCCCTAAGTTTGGCATAAGTCTCATCCTCATTAATGGATAATGCTTTAAACATTTGTAACAATTCATGATTCTCCTTTCGAGGCACCACTTCTCCTTGGTATTGTCTCAGGGTATCATGTTGTTCCTCCAATATTTTATTCAATGCCTGAATGGTAGCGTCCATAATCAAAGGGGTGTAAGGAGGTACAAGCTCCGTCTAAGTAGTCATGTTAATGAAAACCAACAATTATATTTAAAGAGCTACCTCAATTTCCATAACATTGAAACTCAAATCAGTCTGTGTTCTTATAGAAACAGTAAGGGTTTTCTTTGTCTGGGTTTCTATAGAGGCAAAAAACTCTCAGTTTGAGCTTCAGTCGTTCAAGTTCCTTTCCTTCTCTTATAATTTCTCTTGTTGTTCCTTAACCAACTTATGAGCTACCTCACTTTCCTTTATAATTTTTTATTTTCTTCCTTCAACAACTCCATTTCATGGCTTTTTCCTCTTCTATTTCCAACAAGTTTTTCAGTATGTACAATTGAAGTAGAAGGGATAAAAACAATAGTCTCAGGCCCCTTGATTACGACTTTTTTGGCTATGGAAATGATTACAGGGTTTATAGGGCCCTTATTAGACTGAAGCATGCTAGTAAGGTAATGACTAGTCTTTTGATGCTCAGGGGATTGTAGAACTATTCCTTTAGAAGGGGAACCAAGTTCCATAATAGTTTCAATAGACTCTCCTAAATGTTATTGGTAAGAAGGGTTCCCAGGATCCTCTAAAGATTACAATATAATAGTAGCATTTGAATTTGAATGGGAAACAGGAAAATCGAGCATCGGGGTTCATTTGGGTGGAAATTCCGAACAACCCACATCTTCGTCAAGATTGAAAAAGGTTCCTATATTCTTAAGTACTTGGGCTATTTCTTCCTCATGAATTTGAGGTGAATTGTCTTGATGCATTTCCTAAACATCAAGAGACTTCTGAGATACATTTTCCTCTACCAAGTATTCACTAGAATTTGTGGGATTTCTTGTTTTAATCAGTCTAGCTGACCTTCTACGTTTGGAAGGTAGAGAGACTAGAAGGGATGCTATTCTCTTCTCAGCCCTAGTCAAATTTTGTGAAACTAAAGTCTAGGCTTGTTCTTGCATGATCTCTTCCCTTACCATCATAGCTTCTTCGTTATCTATTGGTCGCTCAGATTTCGTAATGAGTGTTTTAATTTTTTATGGAGGTTCATTGTTCCCAAAAATTCATTCCAGGTTAAATGCGCTTTGTATAATTCTCTGATGAATATCACTTTATATGACAATGGTGACTTACTACCGAATTATGGTCTTTAGATTTACAAACTCTAATAGCAATCTCGTGTAGGAGAGAATTTAAAAAGAAGGGTAAGTTTATAGTTACCTTTTGCTTAAGTACTGCCATTAACTTCAGATGTTGAGGTCTCACTACATCATATCAACTGTCATAGGTAATGTACCTTTGTACTACTTATGTTAATTCCTTTTATGGTTTTGGAAAGGAAGCAAGCTGATGTCCCTTGCCTTTTCGAACCAACACTTCGCTAAGATCTATGAAAAATAACATTGTGCTCTATGATCTGGTATGTTTATCGATCCATTTTTCACCTTCCATGAAGAGGTCTATAGCTTCTTCCAAGAATGCTTTGTTAACTGGTACCTGCATGACTTTTATTCTAGTTACTCCATTGTTCAAGTTTTGTAAAATTTCCAAAGCAACCAAATTGTTGAATCCTTGTAACCAGGATAAATACTCGACCCAACCCACCCGTTCTAGAATTCTTCATGCTTGTTTAGAGATTCGTAGTTGACCTGGTTCATTACAGATTGATTGACCACCCATTTTTGTTGTCTCTAAAAAATTATTATGCAGATACATATAGAGTTTTAGCCAACAATATTCAACTATTACCTCAATATAATACATGCAGTTGGAATTACTGCAATGATTAGGTGCTCTTGTCAAATGTGCAGATATCTTATCATACGTGTGATTTTTCACCCCTAGATAAAAATAAAGGACGACCACAACCTTTAGTGATATGGTGAATCAACGACATATTAATACATTAATTGCCATAATGGGAAATGATCAAATTAGGTGATGTCACTGGGCGTAGGGATAAGGCATATTAAATGCCGAGATATGCTAACGAAATAGGACCTGTGTGGAGTTCGAAGCATGAAAAATATTTTAAATCATGGGTAAAAGTAATGTGCACCACAAGATTACCTTTAAAGAGAGAGTAAAATAGATTTAGCAAAGTATTGTTTTTTTAAATGCATTCCCAATATCTAAGGATAGATAGTTGTTCATACAAGCTTGAATTACCAACTTAGTGTTGTGAT
Source organism: Pinus taeda (assembly GCA_000404065.3). Classification (NCBI taxonomy): domain Eukaryota; kingdom Viridiplantae; phylum Streptophyta; class Pinopsida; order Pinales; family Pinaceae; genus Pinus; species Pinus taeda. The sequence continues at coordinate 37,590 of APFE030942768.1, forward strand.
AGATTTCCATAATAGTTTGGTGATTCCTCCTTTATTTACTAGAAAGGGAAGTCAAAATCACAAAGTATTTATATGTTGACTCTCAAATATAATTCAATACCACAGGCATAGCCTCTACTTCTAGTAGGCATCCATATCCTTGACAAGTTTTCCTTTTAACCCTTTGATATGTCAATATACCATTCTACTAAAAATTCATGACTTTATTTCTAAAAACTTCTCAAAATACCATTGTTCTGGGTGGTAACCAGTTACTAACAATGACATTCACTAGATCTTAACGAAGCGAACAAGTTGGCTCATGATGAGACCTCTTGTCCTTTAATTAAAATATCAAAGGCCATTGCCCTAGCTTGGTGACCATAATAGCAATGTCACTTTATTAAGTCCTATGATCATGGTAGGTCGGCTTATGATGAGACCTCCTATTCTTTTGATGGAAATATTTTCTTAGTTTCTTGTTTTTATAGGTTTTATTTATTTATCATAATGAAATATTAGTGAATGGGATGTCTCATCAACTCCTTAAGAGTTAGGGATGGTGTAAAAAATATTGTAACAAATTACCACTTTAAGTTGTTATTTTATTCCCACAACTTTTCTTTTTAAGGAGGTCACCAGACTATACAGGGAAAAGAAAAAACTCCCTTGGTGGAAATCAAGGCGATGTATCATGAATGATTTATGTTACTTATAATATCAAGAGTGCTAAATTTTTTGTTTTGATAGATTTTGTCAAATCAAATAAAATATTCTTCATAAGGTAATGATTGGGACGATATAATGTTTGTCACCATGATAAAGCAAAAAAAATCTTCGAAATCACAATAATAATAAAGGAAGTGGCAGTCATAAGGAAACAACAGTTGTAAATAAAGGAACAAGAATTGTGTCCAAAGGGACAACCGTACTATAAAAGTTAACAACGGCTATGACAAAGGGAAACAACAACTGTGATAAAAAGAAACAATGACCGTTATAAAAGGAAACAATAATTGTTATAAAAGGAATAATGTTTGTTATAAGAGGAAACAACAACTGTTATAAAAGGAATAGTGGATGTGACCAAGGGAACATTGGGGGAAAAACAACAAGTTGTGCTAAAAGGGAACGACAACTATGACCAAGGTAACAACAATGACAGAACAAAAAGTTGTGATAAAAGGGAACAACATCTGTGACCTAGGGAATAGTACTGACAGAACAACAAGCTGTGCTAAATGGGAACAACAGTTGTGACCAAGGGAACAATAGTGAAAAAATAGAAAGTTGTGCTAAAATGGAAAAACAGTTGTGACCAAGGGAACAACAGTGACAAAACAACAGGTTGTGCTAAAAGGGAATGAAAACCGTGACTAAGGGAACAACAGTGACAAAACAACAAGTTGTGCTAAAATCAATGATCCCTTTTTCCTTTAGTTTATTATTGTTAAAAAATCTTAGCAAATGTCACAAAAATATATACATTATGTGCTCTATGAAAATATTTTTCAAAATTCAAGTAGATGTAACTGTTGGGTTCCCTCCCTAGTTAGCTACGATTTGGAAATCAAAATCATTACTTATCTGATGGAAAAAAGACTCTCTTTTGAGCGGTTGACAATATAGACATAGTCGATGTTCGTTTGCAAGAAAAGAGACACCTGATCCATCAATAGTGGATAAGGTCACTGTACCATTGTCATAGACTTTAGTAATTTCATAAGTTCCTAACCATCTCGTTTGAAGTTTTCCAAGAAAATAATGAAACCTAGAGACGTAAAACAACGCCCAATCACCTTTCCGAAATGTCTTCTTTTTAATGAGACGATCATGCCACTTGGCCCTTTATTGTTGAATAACCATTGAACATTGAAAATCCAATAGACATACCTTGTCCAACTCATAAAGTTGTTGTAAGCATTGTTTCTGCACTTCTATGAAGTCTAGTCCAATTTCTTTTGCAGTTTTGAGAGTCTTTATCTTGAATTCAATAGGAAAGATGGGATCCTTACAGAAAACAAGGTGGTATGGTGAATGGCTAGTGGTGTTATGCCATGTTATTTGATAAGACCATAAGGCCTCTATAAGTTTAGTTCCCCAATTTCGATGATTCACGGATACTGTTTTTGTCAGAATTGCCTCCAAAAATTTGTTGGTACTTTCTACTAGTCTGTTTGCTTGGGGGTGATAAGGAGAAATAATTATGTGCTTAATATGGTAGTTTTGCAGGGTGGTAGAAATCTCATGAGAAGTAAATTATGATCCCCATATGTTATTACTTCTCTCGGTAGTCCATACCACATGAAAAGTTCAAATAAGAAGCTAATAACTACTTCTTTAGTGGTTTTCAGAAGGATTATTGCTTCCACCCACTTAGTCACGTAATTTGTACAAACTAGGATGTATGCCTTTTGATTCGATGGTGGATTAAATGTACCTAGGAAATCCAATGTCCATATTTCGAAGGGCTCTATTACAAGTTGCGGCTACAGAGGCATCTTGTCGGCTTGAATGGGATGACCCATTTTCTGGCAGCTATCGCAGCTCTGGACATATTTTTTGGCATATTTAGATATTGTGGGCCAGTAATAGCCCATATGGAGTAATTTCTATTTAGTCCTGTGATCAACGAAATGCCTACCACAGGGTTCATCATGACAAGCCTTGAGAATGTCATAAATCTCATCCTCTCTGATGCATTTGCAAACTTGAGAGTCAGATCCCATGTAGAAGAGATATCTGTCTATCCAGGAAAATCGTGCATTATGTTGAACAATAAGTTTCCTATCTGGGGGTGAAAAATGCACTGGCAGCTTCCCTGCTACCAGGTATTTGGCCACATCATCATACCAAGGGTTCTTGAGTGTTACGAAAAATAGGTGTTCATCTGGGAATTGATCCTCCACTGGTGACAAATCAATTATTTCAGGTACTCTAGACAAGAAATCTGCAACGATGATTTTTCTTGGACGATATTTTATAGTAATATCAAACTCCTATAACAACATCAACCATCGAGTTATTCAACCATTAGTGATAGGTTTGTTAGCTAAATATCTAATAGTAGAATGATCAGTGTACATAAAAAATGGATATCCTATTATGTAATGACAAAATTTATCAATAGCATATACAACAACAATTTTTTTTTGTCATTGTCTAATTTAATTCTGCTGGTGTAAGATTTTTGCTGATATAGTAGATGGTGTAAAGTTTCTTGTTTTCTTCCTGCTCGAGGACAACTCCTATTGTTATGTCCAATGCATCTTATGAAATATGGAAGGGAAAATTCCAATTTGATCCTCTTAGTATAGGGGTTGTTGAAACCAACTTTTTAAGATCTGCAAAAGTGACGTTACATTTGTCAGTCCATTCAAGCTCAACATTTCCTATTAAAACATATAAAGGTGCAGATATCTTTGAAAAATATGCTATAAATCTACGATAATATCCAATGTAGGCAAGGAAAATATGTACCTTGGTTGGTGTACGAGGTGTAGGTAACATAAGAATTACCTCAATCTTTGCTAGATCTAGTTGAATATCAGCAATAGAAATGTAATGTCCTAAAACTACACCTTCAGTCATCATCATATGGAATTTTTCATGGCTAAGGCATAATTTGGTAGCAATGCACCATTCAAGTAATTTTTCTAAATTCCTTAAGGCTTGATCAAATTCATCACCATACGGGGTAAATTCATCCATATACAGCTCAAATCCTTCATTGATCAAACCAAAAAAGATCATCAAGATCACCCCTCTGGAAAGTAATTGGAGCATTACACATCCCAAATGGTAAAATTTTATATGCAAATGTTCCCCATGGGCAGGTAAATGTTTTCTTGTCTTGATCTTCAAGAGCAATCTAGATTTGTTTATAACCACTGAAATTATCCAAGAAGGAAAATAATTTCTTCCCAACGAGAGTGTCAAGGACTTGGTTGACAAATGGAAGGGGAAAATGGTCTTTTTGAGTAGCGTTGTTCAGTTCTCTGTAGTCTATACAAATTCTCCACTTCCTATTTTTCTTAGGGATGAAAACTAATGGAGAAACCCATTGGCTATTTGAAATGGGATATATAAAATTGACATCTAGGAGTTTTGTGATTCTTATTTTACTATATCCATGAGACGTGGATTTAATCTTCTTCTGGGGCTGTTGAATAGCATGAGCATATTTCTCTATATAAATATGATGAATACATAATTACAGATCAATGCCCTTCATATTAGAATATTCCTAGGCAAAATCATGTTTATATTTGCGAAGAATCTGGATTAGTTTTTCTTATTCTTGATCATCCAGATTGGCATTAAATTCAGGGTTTTACCAAGTTCAATTTCAATTGGAGTGTTATTATGGACATCAATCGTAGGTATATGATCATTGTTTGGAATTTCTAATGGCTCCTCCAGGGCTTCATTATCGAGTATAGATTTCAACATTTGACATGTTGGATTCCCCATGGTAGAAGGTGTTAGTATCAATCTTTCCAGCCTTCCTCCAGTGATCAAATATGCTCTTACAAAGTGATTGTGAAGTGTCAAGGTCAAATTTTGTCATTTCAGTGAGTCTTAAAGCAAAATTTGGTTACTAGGCATTAGGTCTAGGGTTTTCTCTCACTCTTTCCAAAGTTGCCCAAATGCCAGTCTATGTCACTATTCAGCTGAGTCTATCATCATTCATAGGGTTTTCGTTATCATCTCAGTGTCTAATGAGTCATTTTACACCTTGTTCATGCTTCAGTTGCACCTAGGCAAGGTCATTTCCCTCT
>APFE030942779.1:0-26416 GCA_000404065.3 Pinus taeda
TCAGCAGGTAAAACCCGCGATCTCCGCCCGAAAATAAGGAGTTTTATATTTTTTTAAGTGTTTTAATACATATACGCGGGTTGGGTATGTATGAACCCGCGTATACATGCAGTTAACTCAGGGCAATGTCGCGTACAGGGAATAAAACATTGTTTTTTAGATTTTGGACCAGGTCTGGAAGGAGGGGATGCCCTAGGCCATGAGTGCAGCATCACAAACCATAATGGTGAGATTTGGAGCTATAATAGTGAGCATGGTCCTCACAAGATGGACAAAGTATGAATTCATTGTATGAATAGAGGGAGGAATATTGATGAATCAATGGGGTCCAGAAAATGACTGATCTTGGCTGGCCGTTGGTGTCCAACTTTTGCAAGGTAAGTGGGAATTTATCTGCTTGGAAGTAAAGGAACATGTGATATAGTACTGAGGAGTACTTAAAAACCCTTTCATTTCCCATTCTTGTAAACTTCTCATGCATTCTATCAGTTATGAATGTGGCAAAGTCATAAATGGTTGCAAGATGTTGTCCTAGGGTATAGATGGACATGAAAGCCAGGATGATTTCATCAATGTACTCACTTGTGGAGTAACCCAAAATGTAAGATATCATGGATACAATATTTCTTCCCCAAGGAGAAAATATGGTTGTTACATATGGAGTGGGGTCTTTGGGAGTATACTTCTCTTCTACAATGAAGGTTTGGATCAATTGGGCCACTCTTTCATAACTAAGTTTGGGATATAAGTCCAATAGGTCTTCAATTGAGAGGGGATTCAATTTTTGGCCAGGATGGAGTTGTAGCATCTCATTTATAGATTCAGCAGTGATCATGAAAAGTATGCCCTGTTTAGGGGACATGACTACTCTTTGACTGGGGACATATTTGGCATGGCACATATGCACAATTTCTGGGAAAATTTGGATGTGGGGGAACTGGTACTTGGGCAAATTTGACCCCCAGAGGCCAATCTCATCAGCATGGTTCAAGAACCTCTCTCTACTTTGCCAATGTACCTTGAGCAACAACTATATGACAGAGGTATATTTTATCTGGAAATCTCTATCAACTAAAAGAAGGTGGCTCAAGTCCAAATGGGGTGTGGAGACGGGTCTCACATTCAATGCAGTAGGGGCAGCCATAATTTGGTTCTTGTGGTTTCGAATTATGCTTGCTCAAGGTTGAATTGGGGTTTGAAGAGGTAGTTTGGCAGTTGTAGGGTTTGAGTATTCCGCAAGGACCAATATGGAGTCTATTGGAGTAATTTTAGTTAAGTTTTAAGTTTAATAAAATACTCAATGACTAGTCTAACTTGAAATTGACAGGGCACTTGGCGAATTCAAGTTTAAATCCCTGAAGCTGAGGCAAATTGACATTGAGCAAGGTAACCGGTAGATGCAACTAATTGAATGATGTTTGTGGAAGTCACACGGTTAAATAGGTGATTTGTGGCGTTCTCTCGAGTGAAATTTGCACGTCAGTTGACAGCTTCAATGTTTTGCAAGTGTTGTGCATGTGTACAGAAGCTTGCTAGCAAAAATTGGGCGAAAAAGAAATTTTTGGGGTTTTTTGGCTTTTATACGGAAAAATTGTTATTTGGTGAGTATGGGTGAATAGTGACTAATTTTTCATGTAGTGGGGAGGCGGTAAGCGGTAATTTTGCACTGTTTATGGGCGTCAGGTGGTTTTTCGGTGGGACCGCCCAATTCCACTCAATGATTGACACGTCGCCCAGGTGGTCTCATGGAAAACAACTTTTTTGGGCATGTATCATCCGACAGATGATCCTGCCCAAAATGTTTTCTGGGGTGTTGGATCTGGGCCTTCAAATCGGATGGTGGTCGGGGCGCAATTGCGTGCGGAGGTTAATGAGGGGCCCAGCGGGTGCTTAAGTGCAGCGGCATCGAGGTTAATGATGGATTTAAGGTGGGATTAATGGCTGTGGGCAACATTTTCAATATTTTTTAGGTATAAGGGGTACTAATATGGTTTATAACTAAACTAATGGGTGGGGTTATTTATATAGAGGAGTTTAAATATTTACGGAATAGTGGGTTTTCGGGAATTCATATATACAAGTCAGAAGTTAATATGAAAACGGTGGAAATGAATTGTGCTAAGAATAATGTTTTTTCTATGATTTGTTTTCTTTTCACATGTATGCACTATCCCTTAGGCTAAAGTGCTTTTGTGGGATTTTTGGGAAAAAGGGGTTTTACATGAGGGTGATTACTTTCCCTAGGCCAATAGTGTTTTAACCTTAGGAAAAGGGATTTTATTAGGGAAATGAGGGGGAATGAAGGGAGATTAAGTTCTATGAGGGGAATGTGGTACTTGGTATCCATAAGTCATTGAGTCGAGGGTCTGGTACCTCCAAAAGTCAGAGTCATGCTCTGAGCCTCTTTGAGTTAAAGACTTTTTTAGCACTTTGAACTTTATTAAGGGAAATTAGTTAAGTACAAGATGATATGAATGAGGGGAGTTAATTAATTGACTTTGACATCCATTGGCATGCTTAATTGCCCATTAAAATTTGAAACCTATGATGAAAAATGATAAATGTACTTTTGTCTAATCAATCATCATGCTTCTACGACCTTTCTTCTACTTAACCATCTACTCCTCCTACCATTTTTTCTTCACTTTATTAGGGTGCATTTGAGGTAGCAAACCCTTATCAAATATTTTTATTTTTCTTTACAATAGTAAACCAACTAAATATAACCTTATTACATCCAAGGGCTCAGATTAAACAGTTGAGCTTCTTTTATTTACTCTACCTATCTAATTAATTGCGAAGGTTACACTGTTTGGTCAAATTTTCTTCTCTAACTATCAACTTGAGATTTAAATCATGGCATAATCAAGATTAAATAGTTTCATTACCATGGATTGTGGCATAAATAAAAAAACTTCACTCAATCATTATTATTCATAAAAGTAAATAGTAGTGGCATTTTGACTTACACACTTTCATGGTCTTTTGTTTTTGGGGTTTATATTTTTCAATTTTTGGACCTTTTCTTATTATTTTTGTCCTTTAATTTTTCTTTTAGGACATGCCCTCTTTTCATTTTTTTATTTTTTCAATATGGAAAACAATTGTAGAAAGCAAAGGTATGTACATATTACAAGACTTAACCTTATCCATTCAAAATTATGACTCCTATTGGTATAGAACCTAACAGTATCCAATGTTCCTTTGGGAATGATATTATTTATTTCAATTAAAAGAATTTTTTGAGAATAGGTCTTATTTGGGTTCTTCAACCCATAATTTTCTTGAGATTTTTCGCTCCTGTGATTTTGATGAACAAAGCTTGCTTTGCGAGCTATTTTTCCATAATATCATGTGTGAGTATTTCACCATGAAAATGGTAGCAAGTGTCTTCTCCTATATGGGAGATTTGTAGTTGTGGACCTAACTTTCTTTTATGAGGAACCATATTGAGTGGCATCTAGCCATGAAATCAGCAGAAGCTAACAAAGAAAGGACAACATTGTGGGTCCGAGCCGAACCAAGGATTGTTTATGAACTCAGGCATGAGTTTAAGCTATTCTTGAGCACTCAAGAGATCAGGGAACAGTCAACTGTCTATAAGAAAAGGATTGTGAGGATTTGCCTCAACCTGTATGAACATATCAAAAGTCGAGTGCTAGCAGGATGTATTAAATGCACCAATGCCTATAGCGTTGAGTTGCAAGAAGGGGATCCTTTTGAGTACATAAATGTTGTGGCTATTGTTACACGGGTGCCTAAGTATGCTCGGATTGTGTAGACATTGGGGGCATTCTGGATTGGGCTCAAATTTAAATTTCCTTTGATTTGGTTTTAAGTAGAAGAGTATCAGCCAGACTAACACCTATGTGATTATGAAGAAAAATATTGGCCACGCAATTGATGGTCATTCATATAGAGCTTTAGGTGAAGACACTACTGGTGCTTACATTTTTACAGACTTTCATCAGGGATATAACAGGAGGAGATGAGATTCTACATGGGGACATGCAGTTGCCTTAGTTGGGGGGAGATGTTGGGTGTGGCATCTTACCTATTTTTTGCACCTTCTTTCCCCAATTTTGATCCTTTTATCCTCTAGGCCTATGAGCTTTACATGATTAATTCCCCTTTTTCTCACTTTTATAACCTATTCTATTGTCATGTTATTTTGTCGTATTTTACTAAATAATGTGATAATTCATTCCTTTTTGTGGCTAACTGGGGGAGAATTAAAGGAGTTTTTTGGGAAGCTCTTCTCCTTTTCAGGTGTTTCTCATGAGAACAAGGTTATGGAGTAGACAGGTAGAGTTGATTAACTACAGAGCACAATAGAGTAGTTTTTTGTTACACCCTGTATGTTGTTACAGGTTACTGTTACACATTGAGTGTCATTATAGGATGTTGTTAGACTACACGTTGACACAAAGGTCCATTGTTACACCAAGGGTGTTGTCGCCAGTGATTGTCGTAACATCCCAAACCATTTTTCACTCATAGGATGTTGTTGCACCGAAGCTGGCAAGTGTGGGTACTATTCCACATAACAACTGTCGGCATTAGGAATATTTTTATTTTGGGAGAAACTAACCCAAGTGGTTGCAATCCTAACTAATGTATATTTGTATTTAGAAATAGGTTGTAAATACTTTTATTTTTTATCAGCATGAGAATTGTGAGATTCTCATGACTAATTTGTTTCTAATTTCGAGTATGTAATAACTATAAAAGAAACCCAATTTCCTATGTACAAGTACATGGCATATAGAAGAGTATTGTTACTCTGCTTCTGTAACTCTGAATTATTTTTAATATTAATCATTACGGTGATGTTGTTACTTCTCTTTAGTTGATTCGTTAATTACTTTTTTGTTATTCCTATGCCCTGCTAAGGAGGAAGGGCCCTCCTCTTTGGCAGGGACTATAGTGATAGAGGTAGTGTGCATTCTAGTTTTGCTAATTTTATATGGTTTCTTGTTGTTGTTGTACAAATTGTGAATTACGTACGTTGTTGTTCCAATTTATATTATGTTGTTACACTGACTTAATCAACATAATGGTAGCAACCAGTTGGAGTAGATAATAGTCACTGCGTGGCACACCCTTACTTTGATAGTTACAAAGTGTGATTCAATTATGTGAAGTGTTTTTATTTCTACATGAATGATTTGATTCAGAAATTTGGTTCATCGACATCTTTTACTATTTTCTCCATTTTCTCATGCTTGGTTGTAGTTTATCGACACAAACAGTGTGAACTCCATTGAAACAGCAAGACCTATCCTAGGTTGACAATTAAATGTTACAGTCTTGGTCAATTAAGATTGATTAAAACAACACTACATTTGGGATGGGTCATGTTAATTCCTTGTTCAGGTTTTGAATTAGAGGCCTTGTCTCTTTGTTATTTAACATTTCTTAGAGTCTCATTAAGTTTTGGGTAGAGGTCTAGGACCTAACCCTAAAAAAGTGGCTCAGATCTCAGGGTTGTTGGCACATAACTAAGTAAATTGGTCTACAATCGTTGGGATGTAAGCTTATGGGAGTGACTGAAGGGTCTTAGACATTGGATTTCCTTGTCATGGGAGCGACTGAGAACCCAAGTCAGTGAGAAAGAAAGTTAACTTAGTGTTTCTGCACCTAGAGTGGTTGGTTAGTTCCTGGGGGTCTTGTAGCTTCTTAGGAAGGTTAGTTTGGTTTCGGTTCATTGATTCCATTTCCTTAACTGTACCTAGGAGGTTGAGTCATATCATAGTAACTCTTCATCACATATTTACCCCAATGGACTAGTAAACTTGGGTAAGTGTGGGAGGATGGTGTTACAGAGTGGTATAAGAGTAGGTTGCACTCTCTTTGGGTGATATCTGATACTAGAGGGTGGTATCAGAGCTCCCAGGTTCTACACTTGGACTGAGGTACATTTGATTATGTTTATGTTTGGTTTAACAAACATAGTACGTTTGCAAATTCAATTGTAGCACCTATACTCGGATGACATGAATCAAGAGACTTCCATGAGCAATAAACACTACAAAAAAATTCAAGCCAATGAAAGGATTGTGAAGATTACAGATTGCACCTTAGAAGGACTTCCAAAAAACTCATACATGCTTCAACAACCTTCTGTAAGCATCGATTAGTCAAATCATGAGTTACAACACCACCAACATGAGCATAATTAGGTAAGTCTTAGGTATTTCAAGTCCTAACCCTTACTTACGACCGCATCTTAGTTTAAAAAGTGTTATCAATGCATAAAAGAAGAGGTTTTATGGGCTAAGTCTGATTTAGTAGTCTCGACCACCTTTGGTAGTGAACAACAATCATATCCTTCATCCATCACATGTGTGGGGGAAAAATAAAGAAAGGGTTGATGATTCCAAAAAGTGGGAAAGTGTGCCTGCTCATTACAAGGTTTGGTATGCGAAGGTGCATGGTAGGTGGGGGCTAGCTCACATAACGCATTGAGCCCAACCACTCGACCACCAATCACATAAGTTGAGCCCTTGAGCCTCATTTGACATAAAAATTATATTTTAAAGCTAAGGGAGGCTTTCCACTACCATTTAAGGATGAGCTACCCAAACCATCATATTTACAAATGTCTACAAGAAATCTAGGACTTGTATATTTCTCCTATAGAATAGTTACAAAGTGCCACCAGATAATTATAGAGTGCTATAAGAAAGTTACAGGGTGCTACAGGAAAGTCCATAAAGCTACAAGAAGCTTGATTATGAGAAATATTTCCACTCAAACCCTATCATTCAAAGAGGAGCATCAGAGAAATGGTAAGTACGAACTCTTCTTGCCACCTTTTGATGAAAAAGCTTTCAAAACCCTTCAAATTTTTAGAAGTGTATCGTGTAGTAGTTTATGCTATAATTTTGGGTAGGAAAGGGAAGTGAAGTATAGGTGTTTTAAAAATGATCATGAAGAGAAGGGGGTGAATTTTTTTATCTACATTATGAATTCTTCCTTCTTGTAGGCGTTACAAACAAATTATTCTCTTTATTGTTTCCTCAATAACCTAATTACACACAAAAAATTAGAACCTTGTAGCAGAGAAAAGGAATTTGTTTGTCCAACTTGGGGAAAACCTATATTGATACTATGGGGGGTGGATTCAACAATAGAGATCCCACATATCACTTTAGAATACGTGAACACTCTGATGCTAGGGACCTTTTTTCCAACCATCAGTGGCTAGGGTTCTTTGAAAAATTCATGGGTTTCGATGATGCGATCACTCAAGAGTTTGGTTTAAACCTCAAACCACAAGGAGAGAATGATGCCATCACCATACTGAGGGGCCACATCATTCATTTGAATGAGGGAGTCATCAACAAAGTAACCACACTTTCCCTAGGGGTGAGATGTAGCAAAGAAGAAAGGACAGAGGGCATCACGACGAAGAAGAACTGCCTCCCCCAAAATGAACAACCTATTGAGCACAATAATCAATTGAAAAGACAATTGTAACCTATCATTCAGATAAGTTAGAGTACCATAACTTAAAATATATATCATGTGAAGGAAGACTTAGTATTATCTACGCATACCAGTTCAGGATGCTCTAATAGCTCAGATTTCAAATGAATTTTCCTATCGAAGACATACTGAGCATCCCTCACTTTATCTTCCAATCAATCAAGGAAATGACATATAAGGTATAAGGAGGGAAACATAAATACATGTCACACCATAGGCTCATAAATTAATAATCATGGATGCTATGGAAAGTCTTAAAAACATTGTAACTTGGGTTGACTTTGCGGACATGCACAGGGAGGCCTTCCTAGAAACCCAAGCACAAGCCTAATTTGAACTTGGGGGAGAAACAATAGGGGGAGGATTTGTAGAAGAAGAGGTTGAGTAAGAAGAAGGATAATAGCCAAAACAAAAACTAGAAAAGGAAGTGGAGGAGGAGGAAGAAGAGGAAGAGGCACAAATTGAACTAGAAACAAAAAAAAAAACAATTCTTAAGCTAAACCCAGTCAAGCCTATCATAACAAAAATTGCATAAAAAAAGAACTAGAGACCATTGGAACATCATCTAGGCCACAAAAGAGAAGGAGGAGGGAGAAAAAGGAAAGCACTTCAAAGGGGAACATATAAGAGGAAGTTGTTACCACCTTGGTGGAATTAACTACCCAGACTAAACCAAAGGGAAGGAGGCCAAGGCAAGCCCCTTTGTACTTAAATACGAGGAAAAGTAATTGGATAAGGCAAGGGAAGTCTCAACCACCTTCCCCAACCCCTGTCACTATTGAAGATTCAACCATACATTAAGGGGGATAATTTGAAATAAACAAGAAGAAATCAAAGGAAATAAACTCCACAAAAAACAAAGGAAAGCAACCATTGGTTCCATAAAAGAGGCCACGCACCAAGGGGACCAAAATTCCTAAACATACCATTAAGCTACAAGAGAAGTTTGTGGTACTATAGGAAGGGACAAAAGTAGTACACGAAAGTATTATGCAGCTACAAGAACATGTAGAGCAACTACAGGAAGGGGTTGTTGGGTTAAAAGAGCAAAATCCTAACTCAAAAGAGCCATATCCCCAGCCAGACCTTGGATCCTACTATAAATCGACCAATTCAAGGAAGGTACTCCCTACCCATTTTTCAATCCCACCTTTCTTTGAGCTTGAGAAGGAGAAGGGTAGGACCCACAGGTGCATGCAAATTGCAAAATCCAAAGGATTTGAAGATCTGGGTACAATGGAGGAGAAAATTAAAAATATCGAGGAATAAATGGTTGAACTTAGACTAAAGGAAGCCAATGTAAGGGACCAATTGTAGGTAGAAACTAAAAGGCTCAAGGCCCAACTACATGAGAAAGAGGAACAACTTGCCACCATGGAAAGTTTTGCCATGGAATTCATCCATCAAAGCTTTATTCATTATTCCTCAAAGAACAATGGTACCAATTCAATATTGATACATTTTCTCGACATGGCTATCTCCCTTTCCAAGACTACAAAAAATTCGTTGAGTTTCTTCATAAGAGAATTGTTGAGGATAGAGCTAAAATGTCTGAGTTTTACATCCAAAATTTAATACAGATTGACATGAACATTTGGGACCCCAACTAAAGAATGGGAGATGTGTAATTGATGACCTTGGCCTCCTAGCTCACCTATGAAGAGGCCAAAGCTGAAGAAATCAAAAGATCATGACTAGGGAGGTAGATGAATCCTTATGGATTGGAGCAGAGTTAAGAGGCCCTTGTCTTGTCACCAGTAACTATAGGCTCATTGTTATATATCCTAGGCTAGCACTAGCATATACAAAGAAACAAGAACATGCAATCTTACATTTTTAAGATACTGACATATTATTAGCAAATGAAAGCTTGCAATCCTATCAGAGAAGGTGGCACACCTTGTCACACAAATTGGGAAAGAAGGAGTATCACTCACCAGAAAGGATAATGAATTCTTTGGAAAAAACATCTCTTTAGAAAAGGATAGTCCATAGGTTTAGGCTCAATTAGATTTGAATAAATTTTAGTCGTCCTCTACTATTGGGCTTGTACAAAAATAGGGACTAATTGGAATAATGAAGAAAGTGGGTTGAGATTGAAAAGAATGAATGTTTCCATCCTGTTGAAGCCCCGAAAATCGGGTCAATAATAAGGGGGATACCCACCCAGTCCGGACCTTGGTTGGCAGCTCCTTTTCCATTTGGTATACCGGGTCCGACTAGGGATATGGGACCAATTTCCCAATTCAAGTGTGTGGGTGTGTGAGAAAGATTGATAATTATGATCTAACAGTCCCTAATTAAGATGTTCTAATTCTATTTTAATCTAATGATATGCTATTGTATTCTAATAAACAGAATTATCTAAGTCTATATACTAACCTGGGGTGTTACCTTTCTGCTATGCAATATAAAATGATTTCAAATAACAATTGGTAATAAAGATCATTCAACTGTTAAAAGAAAAGAATTCAATATAGATGAACCACTTCGCATAAAAAGTTAGGAGAATCAGTTGTGAAAATCATATCGCATAATAAGCTACTCATACATTAAGCATAAATAAATAGCTATCACCGTACAAAAGTGCCAAATGATAACTCAGGCATTCACTCATTAACATATAAACAACTAAGCTTAAATATCACTTTAACACAGGAGATAGAAATAGTTAAGAGATAGAAGTACCATTTATAACTAGTTCTACTCATGAGCTTCAAGCGCTAACAATTTATCTCTTCTTAATCCAATATCAACTAAGAGTACAAAAGTGCAACATCAGTAGCAGATATCAGATGTAAAAATCAATAAATCATGTTCCATTCATTCACAAAAACCTCCTCGGAGGGTGCAAAAGTGCATGTTCTGAGGAAAAGTTTTTGATAAATTTTTGGACCCTTCTCTAAATGCATGAGAAGGGTTTAAATACAACTAACTATATCTAAAAATAACTTATTTACAAAAATTTAGGATATGGTTTAAATGATCGTCCTTTTTCTAGGCAAAATAAAATAAAACTATTTCTAAAATTAAATCTAAAGCTAACTCTTTCTGTATTTTTCTCTTTTATATCGCAAGCATTCAACATTTGCTTGAGCGAAATTGGTTGGCCGACCTCAGCCTTTAGTTGCCCTATGAAAACGGAATCTGCTAGAGCTGGCACCACCTTTCTGGCAGAATTTATTATGCTTTTGAGAGTCATGCACCTGTTATGTGGTTTTACTGAGTAAATTCAATAAGAAACTGAATTTAACTTAGTTAATCTATCTTTTCTTGAGCCCTCTATCTTCAGTCTAATGATAGCTGCTATGCCTCTTCAAGAAATATTTCCTGGTGATGTTCTTTTTATAGCGTTTTGCGTGCTTTCTTTTGGCGGACTGGGTCTCGCTATTATTCGGCACAGGAATGAATAAGCTAATTCTATGATTGTAACTTCAGATGACTTGGATGAGTTTGCAGTAGTCGTAAATCCCATTACCTTAGGATTTTTTCCTTTAAGTAGATTATGTGTGCCTTCCCAGGTGAAATACCTGCGTTTCTGTTGCATGCGGTTTCTGTGTATAAGGGTGCCATTTCTTTATCTTTAGACATTAGAGCCTCACCTTTCTTCCCCATAGTTTCCTATACGCTGCTTTGTATAACCTTTTGTCTTTCATTCCTGCAGTTTACAAGTGAGGTGAGAGTAATGATAATAAATAATGATGGGAAAGTTTTAACTGCTGAAGACATGTAAAAGTATGCCACCTTACGTGAACTAGCTCTTCGATATACTTAAAACTATAATTTCCTTAACAACTGACAACTACTTCATTAATGAGCATTAAAGCGCATAACCAGTCTTCGTTTTATGGAAAAAGCTTTTTCTTGAATAATTAGCCAGAAAAGTCTGCGATGGAGTTGTATCGCATAATCGCAATATCACAAGATCGCATGATCTTTCGTTGTTCTATCATAAGATCGCTCTGTCGTCTTATTGCAATATCGCATGATCGCAATATCACAAGATCGCAATATCGCACGATCGCATACTTTGTGTTAAGCAGTTTCTTGCGAGGTGCGATTTTGCGATATGCACTATCACATATCGGAGTTTTCTACGGTTTTTTAGCATAATTGTGTTTTAAGGCATGCGATGCGATATTCCTTAAGGAGTGATTTTATCTTTCACCATCATAAAACTTAAGCTTTTTAGATTTCTCAAAGGCATTTTCCTAAGTTATGATGGTAAGTTTTATTAAAAAGGAAATATAAGCACTAATTCATTTTCTTTTAAATTTTTGACTAAGGGTCCCCACTTATTTAGTATTAGTAATAACACTAAATAAGAAGGGGGGTTGTTGGTGGCCACAACAATTGGCGATTCACTTGGAAGAACCAGTTATCTCTGTCTTTCTTTTGGATTTTCTAAACTTCCAAAACAGAAAATTTTCCAGAACGTTAAACTTTATTATAGAAAGATAAAGCACATTATGCTCTAGCCTGTCAATGATATTTTGCTTCAACTATTTTCAACTTTGATTATTTGCTTCCTCAAGCTAGTCCTTGTGTTTACATCAGTCATTACTTGGTTTGTAAAAATAAAACAAAGGCTTTTCTATAAAACAATTTTAATTATACTCATTTGTCGTGGGTAGAGCCTCTGCTGCCAACAGGCGTTCATAGCCTCGACAGGGTTACCTATTACCCAGCAATGATCCTGAGTCCTGCGTAAAGAAACCTACAATTCTCAAAGAAGAATCCCCTTCAACACTTATTGCATTTGATTTTCTTTTATTCTTAAAGAACAATGTCTTGGTTTGATGACCAATTTATGACACAGTCATTCACTTGACTTATAACTTGCTGAACAAGTTGGCTCATGACGAGACCCCTTGTCTTTTGATTGGAACAATCTTAAGTCATTGCCCTGTTGTGGTATGCAGTTTTGGCAAAGTTAGCAAGTTATAATATCTGTGATTATGATAAGCCGGCTCGTGATGAGACCTCTTACTCTTTAAGATAAAGTGTATCCTTGAATTGTTCCTCTGAAATTTGTGATTTCCTTAGTAGGGAGGAAGTCATTGTTTCCTTAAGATAGCTCTTCACGACAATAGTAGAGTTTTTGAAAGGAGTTGTTCTATAGAGAATCTTTATTTTGTTATTGATACCTTTCATTGCACTGATATAAACAATTTCTCACTAAAGGTTGTTTTCATCAAATTTTATGAAGTTGAAACTAGTATCATATCTAGGCTAGAGTCTTTAACTATATCTTCCAATAATAAAGATTAATTTTCCAAAAGATTTGCTATTTATACAAGTGAAAGATCAAAACCTGAAAGAGAATTGGTGTCTCTTTCATAAATTCCTAATGTAACCATTCACAATTGGTTTTATGAAAATAAAAATCTAATCTACAAAACAGAAGAATAATCTTCTAAGGAAAATATCTCTTAAGGATCTGGCCGTTAACAGGTAAAGAATCTCTTTTCCCTGCTAAATCCTGCAACATAAAAGTGGACAAACCTATGACTTCTACAATCTGAAAAGGGCCAAGCCGCATTCATTGAAATTTTGTATGTTTCCCTTTTTCCTCATGGGCCTTGTCCCATTTTAAAACTAGATCTCCCATCTGAAAATCTTTTATGGTCATCATGTTTGAATCAAAAGAGGATTTTACCAATGCTTGATGATCAACATGAGTTCTTTTAGCCTGTTCTCATTGTTATTCCAACTTAATTATTTCCATTTACCTTAGCTGTAAGGAGGAAGTTGGTACTTCATCGATATAGTGAACTAAAGACAAAGAGGGGATTGCTAAATGAGTCAGGAGAACCACTTCTTTTCCATAAACTAAATTGAATGGAGAAGTGTCGATGGAGGCTTTTTGTGTTATTCGATCTGCCCATAAAGCATATATTAAAGATTTATGCCAATTTTTATGATTTGGTCAACTATTTGTTTGATAATCCTGATTAGGTTTTTATTTGTAGATTCAGCTAACCCATTTCCCTGTGGGTAATAATTGGCAGAATATTTAAGTTTGAAACCTCTTTTAAGTGCAAATTTAGTCATTGCATTTCCAGAAAAATATGATGTGTTATCAAACATTAAAGCGGAAGGCAATCCAAACCTGGTGATTATGAATTGATCTATAAATTCAATGATATGTTCTGATCATTATTCGTCTTGAGTGGAATTGCTTCTACCCATTTAGTAAAGTAACCTGTTGCTGTAAGGATGTACCTATGCTGCTTAGAAGAGTGAGGAACGATCTCACCTATTATGTCCAATCCCCAGTGATCAAAAGGTTGCTCAATGTTGACTGGCTATAGTGGCAAAGATGGTTTCTTTTGTCTTCCGGCGGCAGTTTGGCAGATTTGACATTTCCTCACGTAATTGTGCGAGTCTTTGAATAATGTGGGCCAGTAATAGCCTACGCGTAAGATTTTATGCGCGGTAGCATCTCCAGCATAGTGTCCACCTACTGGCCCGTCATGGAGTTCCTGCAAAAAAATTTTAGCTTCAGATTCTTCAAGACATCTAAGTAGAATAGAATCATAATTTATCCTAAAAAGAACATCATTCAGGAGTTGGTATTGTTTGGCTTTCAATCTTAGAGCTCTTTTCTTGGTGTGATCGAGGTGCAAAGGAGCATATCCATTATTTAGATAATAAATGATATCAACATATAATGACTCATCATCGTTTAGGCTTACCTCGTACATTTGTATGTCTGCAGATGGAATTTCAGATATCAGCGATGCTCCGGCCAGCATTTTGCAAAAGCCTTGACCTTTTACAATGCTTGCTGGTTTGATTTCTACATCATATTCTTGTATGGCAGTAACCCAATTGGCTCTTTTCTCACCCACCTCTTTTTGTATTAAAAGATTTCTTACTGTTAGAAACGATACACTGATTTTTGTGCGGGTTTTGAGTAAAAAGAGTCTGAAATATTTGATTGCTTTGAAAACAGCATAAGCCTATTTCTCTACATCTGAATAATTTAATTTAGCCCCCTGTAAGTTTGAACTGAAAAAAGAAATTGGGGCTACTGCCTTATCTTCATTTTCTTGAGTAAGTATCATTGCGTATGATCTGTCAGAGGCAAATGTATATAAAATAAAAGGCTCTGAAAAATTTGGAGTTGCTAAAGATGGATCATTCACAATTGCTTGTTTGATTAGATTGAATGCCTCATATTCGTCTTGGCCCCATTTGAAGTTTGAATTCTTTTTAATCATTGTTTGTAAAGGAGACACAATTCTTGAAAAATCTGGAACGAATCTCTTTACAAAGTTTATCTGACCAAGGAAAGATTGCATGGATTTTTTGTTGTGAGGTAGGGAAATTTCGGAAATCTCTCTGATTTTGTCGGGGTCAATGTGAATTCCATTTTTTGACACTATGAATCCTAGAAGTGTTCCTTCACTTAATGCGAAAAAGGACTTTTTAGGGTTGAGTGAAATTCCATACCTTAGACAACGTTGGAAGATTTGTTTCAAATCTCTGAGATGGTTGCTTCGTTTCTTGGAATAGACAGTTATATCATCCAAATATATTACCACGGATTTATTAACTAAACCTTTGAATGCAATGTCCATGGCTCTCTGAAAAGTGGCACCAGCATTAATCAGGCCAAAAGGCATTTTTTGATATGTGTAGGTGCCCCATTTGGTTCTAAATGTGGTTTTTAATTGGTCTTCAAGGTGTACCAACACTTGATTATATCCTAAGAATCCATCTAAAAAGGACATTAACTCTGACCCAATGATTGCTTGTAAGATTTGTTCCATAGGAGGCAAAGGAAAATTATCCTTTTGGCAGGCTTTATTAAGATTTCGAAAGTCAATATAGATTCTAATATCTCTGTTTTTCTTCCTAACGGGGACCATATTGGAGACCCATTTGGAATGTCGAACGGGAAAGATTATTTTGGCTTTCAATAGCTTGTTGAGTTTAGATTTAATCTGATGTTCTAAATTGGGATGGATTTTTCTCAACTTCTGTTGAACTGGTTTTTCATTTTCCATCATTAGAATAGTATGTTGGATGATAGAAGTGTCGTATGTTTTAAGTTCATCATAGTTCCAAGAAAAAACATTTCTGTATTGTCTCAAAAGACAAATATATGCTAATTTTTCTTCAGGAGCTAGGCCAAGGCCTAGATTGACGTTTTTTGGTCTGGCATCAGTTCCCAGATTTACTAATTCATAGTTCAGAGTTGAACTTTGGAGTTTTTAATTAGTAGATCTTTTAAACCGATCTTTCAGATCGTAAACGTCTTCTAGTTTGACTATCGACTTAGGTATAGCATTGTTAGTGCTATCCTATTGCAATTGTCGATCATGTTGGTCTTCGTCAATTATTTGATTGGCATAGGATCCTTCAGATGTGAGAAAACTCATGATGTCAGGATCGTCGTTGAAAATTCTCCAATTTGTGATGTTGTCAGGAATAGAAGGTTGAAAGATTAATTCTATTGAAAATCTATCAAGACTAAAATCTTCTAAAGGGATAAGTTTGGAAGCTACATTAGCTAGGAGGTCTGCACTTGCATTCTGGATTCTGGGAATTGATGAAATATTTAATGCTATAAAGTGCTCAGTTAGATCTTGAACTAAAGATTGATAATGTTTTAAATGACCTGATAAGAAATGTATAGTATTACGTACCTATCTGACTACAATTTCAGAGGCTCCGAAAACTTGAAGGTATTTGACGTTTAATCTGATTGCTTTGTACAACCCTTGGACTAAAGCTTCATACTCAGTGGTATTGTTGGTACAATCAAATTCGAGCCTGCAAGTTAACATAGTTTTATCTCCTTCTGGACTAACTAATACGCATCCTACTCCTGCTCCTTTGTTAGATTTAGAACCATCAAAAAATAATTTCCAAAACAAAGATTTATTTATAGGCTTGTCTAAAAAATTGATACATTTAGAACTATCTGTTTGAGAAAAAATTTCAACTTGAGATAAAACAGAATGTTCTAAGTAAGGTGATGTATGAGCATTGAAATTCCCTAGGAAAGAATCTACTGAGTAATTGCCAATAATTATATTGTTGTATGCTACTGGTTCGTTTTCTCCCTCTAGCTCTGTTACTATGTATTTCTGATGTCGTTCTCGTTCAACTTTTATTTGATTTAGTTTACCATTGTAGGGTAGCCACATGTGTGACCAGTCAGTTGCAAAATATCCATGAAGCTTTTCTGACCAATCTCTGCTAAGAATTAAGCCATAAAATTCTGGAATATCAGCAACTAAAATGTCGATAACTTGACATACATTTGGGTTGGATGACAACCTTATGGTAACTTGATTTAATTCTCCAATCACTTCGACCTGCGATCAATCTAACTGGACTATACGCACAGCAGATTTTTGTGGTTGAACGTTCAATTTTGTACATACTGACTTCGGTAAAATATTCGATGAAGCTCCAAAATCTACTAAGCAATTATGCCCATTTTTATTAAAAATTTCATAGGTAAGAAGAAACGGGGGAGCATGAGATCTCGATCTTCCTCCAATTAATGCGATGTCATTTGGATCAATATTACTAATCGCATTAGTCAGAGGTCTTCCCATTTCATGAGAATCCTGAGAAATTACAGCAGTAGGCAAAGGTGCAACTGGCACAAAATGTAATTCTTTCAAAAGTATCTTTTGCTGGTGTTTTAACTTGCTCAATTCGTAAAGAGTGATGTTGGCCCGAGTCTTCTTCATATCTTCTATAATATTGTACTCCATTTCATCGGAAACGATCAGTGTTTTAGATGGAGTAGACGAATCTATTTGGACTGGGTTGTTTGAGTCGCTTTAGATGTTGTCTTCTTGGGTGCGACTTTATCCTTTGTTGTCGAGCTTGTGCTCTTTGGCTTAGGGGTAGTTTGGGGGGGATCAAGCTGATTTCTACTTCGTGTACTGACTGGGAATGCTTCTTGATCCTCTTCTTGTGGGAGGATTAAATCCCACATTCCTTGTAACTCTACAACTTCTTCCTCATCATTTTGCTCTTCAGTAGCGATCTCCTCTTCTTCTTCTTCAGATTCAGCGTTTGTAATAGCGTTGGGGGGCTTTGAATCAGTTGAAGGGCCTCTTTTGAAAGCTCTGTATGGCTTCTTTGAAGAAGTTTCTGCTACTTGTTTC
Organism: Pinus taeda; assembly: GCA_000404065.3. Classification (NCBI taxonomy): domain Eukaryota; kingdom Viridiplantae; phylum Streptophyta; class Pinopsida; order Pinales; family Pinaceae; genus Pinus; species Pinus taeda. The sequence goes on from APFE030942779.1 coordinate 17,631, forward strand.
TTAATGTCGACCATCTCGTTAAACATGGTCTTCAAAACTTTTTGTAATCCTTCTAAATCGAAAGGATCTTTCGATTGCTTTTTCTTGGGATCTTGTTTGAATGTTACCTTCTTAGACATCCGCTCTTTGATCACGGTTTTCTTTTCAAGGGCTATGATACATTTCTCTACAACTATTACTTCTTTCATATTTTCAGCTAAAGTTGTCTTATTAGCCCTGTCCACGAAAATTGCTATGTTTGATGGTAAAGCAGTAATATACCATTCACTTCTCACTTCTTCGTTGGGCTTAGAAGCGATAGGAATTTTGTTTAATAGTTTATTGAAATGAGAATTGAAGTCTTTGATAGGTTCTTTTGACTGGGCTCTAAGGTTTGATAGGTCACTAATCAACGTTGCAGTAGACCTATCATCACCAAATTTAATGAGGAATTGCTCCTCAAAGATATCCCAACTAGTGATAGATCCTGATGGTAGTGAGAAATACCATGATCCGGTTGTTCCCTGAAGGGTATAAGGAAACAGTTGAATGACAACATCTTCTTTATTAACTCCATTAAGGTTTATGGATAGCATAAACTTATTAATGTGCTCTTCTGCTAGCATGCCTTCTTTAGGATTGAATTTAGGCAGCCATTTTTGAGGATGGCTTGGTAGCTGACTCAAGGGTGCAGGCATTAAGATTGCCCCTGGATTATTCCATGGAGATTGAGCCATCGTTGATCTACTAACGGAAGGAAGTACAGAAGATAATCCCTGAGGTTGAGAAGATGAGGATATGATAACTCCAGATGATTGAGAAGCAGATGTAGAAGTACCAGTAGGCTGGTGAAAAATGGTCTGAAGTGGTGGAGTGGATGGTTGAATTCATGGTGAGGAAGTTGAGATGGATGATGGTGATGAAAGAATCTCGCTATCGAACCCTTTAGGTGATTTCCTCGCTCTCTTCCTAGTGGGTAGAGGTAACTCAGTTGGCTGAACACCAAACTTTTTGCTCTTTAATCTGGTCAAAGGATGAGCAGGGTTATATTGCGAAGTCCTTGAGATATATCAGATCTTTGTGGAGATATAGAAAATCGCTGAAGTTTGTGAATCAGATATTCGACTTTAGGTGGTTCAATAGTAGATTGTTCTGAAATGTTAGGGTTTGTAGCAGCGACTGCTGATCCTACGACGTCTGGCTATGGCTTTAAAGATTCTAAATGTAGTGGAGAAGTCGGGGGAGATGATGAGTGTGATTTACTCTCGAAATGGTATTTAGATTTGGACTTACTTTCCATTCATAGTTCGAGGCCCTCCTTCTAGCACCAAATGTGTTGAAGCCCCGAAAATCGGGTAAACAACAAGGGGGATACCTGCCTGGTCTGGACCTTGGTTGGCAGCTCCTTTTCCGTTTGGTATAGCGGGTCCGACTGGGGATATGTGACCAGTTTCCCAATTCAAGTGTGTGTGTGAGAGAGAAAGATTGATAATTCTGATCTAACAGTCCCTAATTAAGATGTTCTAATTCCATTTTAATCTAATGACATGCTATTGTATTCTAATAAACAGAATTATCTAAGTCTATATACTAACCCAGGGTGTTATCTTTCTGCTATGGGATCTAAAATTATTTCAAATAACAATTGGTAATAAAGATCATTCAACTGTTAAAAGAAAAGAATTCAATATAGATGAACCACTTCGCATAAAAAGTTAGGCAAATCAGTTGTGAAAATCATATCACATAATAAGCTACTCATACATTAAGCATAAATAAATAGCTATCACCGTACAAAAGTGCCAAATGATAACTCAGGAATTCACGCATTAACATATAAACAACTAAGCTTAAATATCACTTTAACACAGGAGATAGAAATAATTAAGAGATAGAAGTACCATTTATAACTAGTTCTACTCATGAGCTTCAAGCGATAACGATTTATCTCTTCTTAATCCAATATCAACTAAGAGTACAAAAGTGCAACATCAGTAGCAGATATCAAATGCAAAAATCAATAATTCTTGTTCCATTCATTCACCAAAACCTCCTCGGAGGGTGCAAAAGTGCATGTTCTGAGGACAAGTTTTTGATAAATTTTTGGACCCTTCTCTAAATGCATGAGAAGGGTTTAAATACTACTAACTATATCTAAAAATAACTTATTTACAAAAATTTACGATACGGTTTAAATGACCCTCCTTTTTCTAGGCAAAATAAAATAAAACTATTTCTAAAATTAAATCTAAAGCTAACTATTTCTGTATTTTTCTCTTTTATATCGCAAGCATTCAACATTTTCTTGAGCGAAATTGGTTGGCCGACATCAAACTTTAGTTTCCCTGTGAAAACGAAATCTGCTAGGGCTGGCACCACCTTTCCAGCAGAATTTATTATGCTTTTGAGAGTCATGCACCTATTATGTGGTTTTACTGAGTCAACTCAATAAGAAACTGAATTTAATTTAGTTAATTTGACTTTTCTTGAGCCCTCTGTCTTCAGTCTGATTATAGTTGCTATGCCTCTTCAAGAAATTTTTCCTGGTGATGCGCTTTTTATAGCGTTTTGCGTGATTTCCTTTGGCAGACTCGGTCTCGCTGTTATCCGGCGCAGGAATGAATAAGCTAATTCTGCAATTGTAACTTCAGATGACTTGGATGAGTTTGCAGTCGCTATAAATCCCATTACCTTAGGATTTTTTCCTTTAAGTAGATTATGTGTGCCTTCCCAGGTGAAAATACCCGCATTTCTATTGCATGCGATGTCTGTGTATAAGGGTGCCATTTCTTTATCTTTAGACATTAGAGCCTTGCCTTTCTTCCTCGTAGTTTCCTGTACACTACTTTGTATAACCTTTTGTCTTTCGTTCCTGCAGTTTACAAGTGAGGTGAAAGTAATGATAATAAATAATGACGGGAAAGTTTTAACTGCTGAAGACATGTAAAAGTATGACACCTTACATGAAATGGATCTTCGATATACTCAAAACTATAATTTCCTTAACAACTGACAACTACTTCATTAATGAGCATTAAAGCGCATAACCAGTCTTCATTTTATGGAAAAACTTTTTCTTGAATAATTAGCCAGAAAAGTCTGCAATGGAGTTGCATCGCATAATCGCAATATCGCAAGATCGCATGATCTTTCTGTTGTTCTATCATAATATTGCTCTGTCGTCTTATCGCAATATCGCGATATCGCAATATCGCATGACTACAAGATCGCAATATCGCACGATCACATACTTTGTGTTAAGCAGTTTCTTGCGGGGTGCGATTTTGCGATATGTGTTAACGCATATCGGAGTTTTCTACGGTTTTTTAGCATAATTGCGTTTTAAGGCATGCAATGCGATATTCCTTAAGGAGTGATTTTATCTTTCACCATCATAAGACTTAATCTTTTTAAATTTCTCAAAGGCATTCTCCTAAGTTATGATGGTAAGTTTTATTAAAAAGGAAATATAAGCACTAATTCATTTTTTTTTTTAATTTTTGAGTAAGGGTCCCCACTTATTTAGTATTAGTAATAAAACTAAATAATAAGGGGGGTTGTTGGTGGCCAAACACATCCTTAAGAAGGAATTCCTTCTGAAGTAGCTTGGGATGTCATGGAAGCCACTAGGGACATGAATGAGGTATAGCTAGGTGACTAAGTTTCTCATAGGATGAGCAACACTTTCAGTAGGTGGGTGTTTTCTTGAGGGGGTATAACCCAGGTTCAGCGTTAATTAGCCAAACAAATCCCTACGCTATTGTCCCTTTCGACATCAGCCCATAGAGCGCATACCAAATTCTCACCCGAAGTAGTATGGGGGGAAGTTGGAACCAAGTTTCCGCACCCTAACATGGTTTTGATGTCTTTTGATTCCTTCTATCCCTCCCTTCATACAGGTCACTTCGATCTAGGGCTTGCAAGACTAGCCCTCTATCCCAACCTTAAATACCTCCACGAAAGGGTAAAATCAACCTTCGCATAGCCCTAACCTACTACTCAAGTACTTTCGCGCTACTAAAGTAGCGTGCCGTACAAATTCCCCAATTAATCTAAGTGATTCATTTATCTTATCAAACATTTATAGTTAACACCACGTAACCAAATATTTGTAAAGGCCTCCAATTAATTAATGTAATTGTGGTATTTCACGCATCATATAAGCACAATAAAGGAAATTCATACATAAAATATCCAGATGTATCAACAGAACAAAGACAAAGAAATTGAAAAATATCTCTCTTTATTAATATCTTCCAAGCGTTAACAGACTATCCACTCTACGCACACAACTACAGGGGTCTGCGTACTCAACTGTGGATTTCTACCTTAGGCTTCTATGCACTCAACTGCAAAGCCTCTACCTATGTTACAACCCAAGAATTAGACTTCTTCTTCAGAGCTATCTCTCTATTACATGATCTATCATTTTCTCCTCTCCTTTAAACTACTTAGAGCTTAGCTCTTTTTATATAATCCCATGGTCCACGGACCATGGGTAGGTCTCTTACAGCCAACTTTAGTTTACAAAACTAAGGGTAGACTACCCTTTCTAACCCATAATACCTTCGCACTCCGTGACCACAAAATGTGGATTCTTTACAATTATATTACAAAAATTTACTTAAACATTGGCTTTTAGCCCCAAAACTGCCCCTGGGGGATCCCGCTCCCAACAGGCCCCCAAAACAAATGTCATGACTTGCCCTCATGTCACTCGATAGGCGTGGAGATCTTTGCGTGAAACCTGTCCAACTCGACCCAGATGACTGCAACTTTGGTCGTGCACTGAGTTGTTCCTTGCTTCGCATACTCAACTGTATTCTCGGTTATTGCTTCTACATTGTCAGCCTGAATCTTTTGTTGCGTCACTTGCAGAGTCACTAGCTTGCCTTCAATGTTTCCTGTGACTGTGTAAGCTTCCTCCAGCTAGGGCTTTAGTCATGCCTTTAGCACTGCTTCCTTGTGCAACATTGTGTCCACCTGTTCCTTTAGCTGCATGGCTTCCTACAGCTTGGTTAACCTCTGTGTCAACGCGACAGTTCATGTTGTGCCCTTAACTTCATTATAATTCTATTTGAGTTCACGCACTTTTGTCTCTAGCCTTTAGATGTTTGGGTCCTTTTGCAGGATGGTTAGAACCTCAAATGATTGCTCAAACAACTGTGTGCAGTCTTCCACTACACTCTCCACTACCGTTGTTTCTTCTGTGACAGCAACCATTTACTATTCCTTTACCTTTGGTAGTGTTGAAGGTTGGGCCCTCAACTAGAGCTCTGTAATCTATAGGTTTAACTCCAACTGAACTCGCGCCATCTCTATCCAAGTTTCGTGCACCACTGTGGCCAATTTGTGGATGTGGACCTCGACTGGCTCCTCCTCTGGAATGGCCAACTCTGGGACCCTTTTGCATGCCTCCTCCACGACCTGCATGATCTTCTTGCTTTGGTTGTTCACCTTCACCTCAGTGGCGATGGCAGTATTTCTCTGTAGGGCCATATGTTCATTGTTTATCCTCTGTTCATTGATCACCTGGAGAGCGCGGTGCTCATGGGTCCTCAGCTCTGCAATTACTTCATCCTATATAGAGTGCTTCACGTGGAATCACTGCAAGGTTCTGCCCAACTCCCTTCAAGGCACTGACAATGGGCCTGTCAGCCTCATTTTCTGTTGTCAGTGCTCCATCCAAGAGCACTAGTGCACTTGAAGACTTTGTGCATAGCATATCAATAGCCTCTAATGTGCTGATAGCCAAGCTGGTAGACACTGTACTAGCATGCGACATGCAGGTCTGCAACTCCTGCAACCCAGTCTAGATGGCCCCTAAGATGATCTGCTTCTGCTTTTCAAATTGTTGTAGAGCCTCCATGGTGACATCTTGGACTATGTCACCGATGTCATATAAGTCGCCCTCCATCAATGTGATAGGCTCCAGCAAGGTCTTGGTTGCTTTGGATTTCTTTCCAAACCCTCCCTTCTCTAGCTCTCCTGGGCACTTAATGTGGGTGGACGTCTTGTGGGGGTCCACGCTGTGTTGCTCTGTGTCCTCCTCTTTAGTCTCAGGTGAAGGCGACTGCACGCCTTTTTCAGAGCCCCACTCTATGCCACCTATCTTTTTTCCTGTCATGGCCTTTCCTGTTTGTTTAGCCTGTGCCTTCTCAGCGGCCTCCCTTTTCCTCTTTTCAACTTGCTGAGCCATCTTCATCTTGGCCTCCTCTTTCTTCTTCTGTGTAGTGGACTTGCTTCCACCCAATGCCAAGTCCGTGGTAGTGCGCTAGTCCGCCTGCCATTTATCACGCACCACATAGATGGCATCATCTATGCCCATGTATGGAAAATCATACCACTTCTGCACAGGGTCCTTCCACGCCCTAATTGATATTTGATGGAAATTAGCTTTAAACTCGGCATAGATCTGCATGTTAGCGTATACTGTGGGCGACAATAACGGCTTGCGATTGATGGCCATCCTGATATTAATTTCCATCAAGATCCAGAAGATCTTTCTGTCACGAACTCACTCCGTGTCCTTGGTCACCCATAGCGAAGCGTACTTTGTTGCTTTAGGAAGGTCTGGCACGACTGAAGGGAACTAGCTCTCCTCTGGTAGCTCCCACACTACCAAAAAAATCAACAACAAGAGCCATGCGTATTGGAAGGTCTTGTTTTACTCTTACGCTTCACGACATTTCTCCAGGAGCTCTCCGCGAAGGTAGTCCGACTAGTTAAACTAGACTCCTTCCATGCACTTCTGTGGGAGCACGACGAGAGGTGCCAGCACCTCATTGGCATGGCACTTCCGCATCACCTTCCCTACAAGGATCTGCGTTGACACCTTCATAGCGGGGTTGCCAATGCTGGAGATAATGTACCCATGCAACTTCTTCACCAGCTTGAATTTCACCTTCATTGACTCTGCAAGCGTCTACTCACCACCCTTGCCGCCAAATATCATAGCTGGATTTTCGCCTGTATACAGCAAGCACATTATTCTGTGAATCAACATATCAGTGATGGGTATCATCTCCTCCAGCCACATTCACCCATCATGCACCAACCACAACAGTTGCTTGATGACCAAAACTATCATGGGGGTGCATTTATAGTGCAACACCTAGAGCAGGTTCAAAAATCGTACCTTCTCTACCCGCTTGATCCACCTCCGCGGCTCCAATGCATTCATTCTCGTATTTGTGTCTATGATGCGATGCATCAGCTGCTCAGTTGCCAAGTGCAAGAACTTCTTGTGGTTTGCCAAGTCCTAGTCATCAAGTTTCAATATCAACACTCGGTCCAAGCGCAAACCATCAAAAGTAATTTCATCCAGTAGCTGAGGGGTTAGCAGGGGAGTCTTACTCTCATCAATGTCCGTTGGGACCTTGGACTTAGGCTTGCACGGAGGGACATACTCTAATAACTGTGTAATAGGGTCTGCACCCTGGGTTTCAACCTCCTTTACTTCAACCCCCACATCCTCATTATCCATCGGGATGTCTTTGATGTCCTCCTCCTCTGCCTCTAGGTTTATGGCCTTTCCCTTCTCTTGTGCAGTGGGCTTTGGTGGGTTTCTCCTTGGTGACGTTCGCACCGGTATGGCAGGCTGCTTACCCTTCTTGTCCTTCATGGTATCCTTGGTTGGGGTTGGCTTTGGTCTCAGTGTTCTCAACAATTTAGGGACCTCTGCCAATACTTCGGCCACTTTCGAAGAAGCTACTTCTGAAGCAGCTACTTCAGCCTCCATATCGTTTTCCTGCACATTCTCCTTGGCTGCCACTTCTTCAGTGTTCATAGCTTTTGCATGTGTCGACATGACGCTTCATTAGTTCTTGTGTCTCCTTTGACAATTGTTAAAACGCCAGACTCGCTACCAGATCTTGAAAGAATTCACAGTTCATGTGCACATGAGAGCACAGCAACCCAATTCTTAAATGCCAAGTGTTTTTTGTTGAACAACCACTTGTATCTTTTAGGGAATTTCAAATTCAAATCTGATCGTTCCCCCCAAAATCGGTTCATTGGTGACAGATTTTCAAGGATCTAAGCCATAAATTTCATCTTAAATGCTGACCAACCACTCCATTTGAACTCACTTATGCCATCCTTTCATGAACAGTCACTTTCCGGCCCACCTGTGTGATTTCTCCCTAGGTAGCACAGCTCCCTCCGCGTTGTCGCGAACCTAGTGAAACGTCCTTGCTTCACACCATTTTCCAATCACGCAAATCCCCAACCCGAGTAGTGTAGTTTATAGTCTGGCGCCTCCTTTCAGCTGCTTGGAGCACTAATACTGTGCTACCTTCATTTAGTCACATGGTCGGACCACCGACTTATGGCTTCAAGCGACTTCCATTCACCTTTCCTGGGAAGGGTTCGCCATTCAGTTTGACCAATTGTACCGCTCCTCCATCAATAATCTCCTTAATAACATAAGGCCTTAACCAGTGCATCCTGAACTTCCTTGGAAATTTATCAAACTTACTATCATATAGCAAAATCAGGTCATTTACCTTAAATGTGCGCAGCTTGATGTGTTGATAATGCCATGCCTTTTCACGCTACTTTTGGACCTACTGGTGAAATCCAACCAAAAAATTTTCTTCTTCCAGTTCATCCAGCTATGCAAGCCTCTCCTCCAGGGCTCCACGGTCCGTCATTTCTATGAGCACTGCTATGCACAAACTAGGTACGATGTATTCCATAGGCATTACCGCTTCCACACCATAGACAAGCCTAAAAGGGGTTTGTCCAGTCAACTTCTTGCATGTCGTTCGATAAGCCCACACTACTATGGTACATGTAGGTCCCAA